>JASPKZ010004569.1:0-315267 GCA_030220185.1 Diploptera punctata
TCATTCTATCTTTTTTCATTCAGTATTTCTTTTCTCTCTTTCTTCTTTTTTCTTTCTTTCTTCTTTCTTTCTTTTTCTTTCTTTCTTTTTCTTTCTCTTTCTTTCTTTTTCTTTTTTCATTCTATCTTTTTCATTCATTATTTCCTTTCCTCTCTTTCTTTCTTTTTCTTTCTTTCTTTCTTTCTTTCTTTCTTTTTCTTTCTTTCTTTCTTTCTTTCTTTCTTTTTCTTTCTCTCTCCAGAATATTAGTTCAGTGAACTTCATCACTAACATAGCAGTAAGTTCGAAGATCTTTATTTTGTTCTAATATTAGAGATGTCTCTCAAAAACATTAAACCGAAGATATATAAAACTTTTTTCGCAGTTATATTATATTGGATGCAAAACAAGGAATCTTATTTTAAGGGAGGAGCAAATAATACGAGCACTTGGATAAAGTTGTTAGAAAAATGTTTGGACCAAAGGGTGAACAGACCGGTGAATGGAGACTACAAAAGAGTGAGCTTCATGACCTTTATAGGGAAACATATAATGAGAACAGTTAAGTGTAGTAGACTACGAATGGCAGGACATGTGACACGAATGCGGAATGAAAGAGGGACATGAGAGCTTCTTGTAAGAAATCCAGAAGGAAATTACCCAGTTGGTGGACCAAGAATGAGGTGTGATAATAATATTAACCATCATTTAATGGTAGTAGATTATACAGGGGATGATTGGAAAACATTAATTCAGGATAGGCATATATGGAGAGCTTATGTCCGCCCGGCTATGAACCTATGGGTTTGATAGTGCCAGCGAGTCAGTTTTACAGATAATACTACTACTACTACCACACAACAGGTACTAGGCCTATTGTGCTTGTATTTATAATACTGTTAACAGTAGCCTACTATTATTGATATTAGTGTGTTATTGATAGTTATAGAGTTACTACTATAAATACTAACACTACTGCCACCACCATCACTACGAAAGATACTACGCCTGTTGTACTTATATTTTTATTACTGTTAATACCACAATTTCTGGTACTGTTGTTGACATTAGTGTGTTAATACAGCACTACTATTACTAACTCACTGGCACTATCGAACCCGTAGTTTCATGGCCGCGCGGACATAAGCTCTCCATACAACCCTATCCTGAGCTAATGTTTTCCAATCATTCCCTTTACAATCTACTTCCCTCAAATCATAGTTAATGTTATTCTCCCACCTCATTCTTGGTCTATCAACTGGGCGTTTTCCTCTGGTTTTTCTACCAGAAGCTTCCATGCACGTCTTCCATTCCCCATTCGTGCCACATGTCCTGCCAGTCGCAGTCTAAGAGACTTAGGCCTAACTGTTCTTATTATATTTATTATATCTGGCTTCACTGTTATGTAGTCTTCTCCATTCACCTGTCTGTTCATCTCTCTTTGGTCCAAAAAATTTCCTAAAAACTTTATTCTCAAATACTTGTAATCTCATTTCCTCCCTTAGAGTAAGAGACCATGTTTCGCATCCATATAATATAACTGGTAGAATAATAGTTTTATATATTTTCAGTTTAATGTTTTTGGAAGGAGTTGGGACGTCAAAACTCTCTGTAATGCATAAGAGCATGCATTACCAGAATTGAGCCTATGTTTAATTTCTTTGTGCATCTCATTCCTATTTGTGATTATTGTTCCTAGATATTTGAATTCAGCCACTTCCTCAAAATTTCCCTCATTTGTCATTAGCTGTCCATTTCCTTTATGTAATGCATTTCTATGTGTGACCATATATATTTAGTTTTATTGATATTTACTTGCAGTCCTAATTTCTTTGTGTTACTTAATAATGTGTGCGTATCTCTTCGCTATCGCCCAATAGTACAACATAGTCAGCATAAACTAACAGCTTATTAATACCATTGAGTTGTAGGCCTTCTTCATCCTCTAAAGATTTAATGGCATGCTCTAGTACAAAATTAAATAGTAGAGGAGATACTGCATTTCCTTGCTTCAACCCATTGTGGATTTCTACTATTACTGCGACTATTAATTCTACCATATTAATACTACTACCGCCACAATAACTTGTACCAGGCTATTGTAGTTCTATTTCTATTACTGTTAACGCTACTATATTCAGTAATATTATTGATATTAAAATGTGTTCTTCACTTCCTGGTTTAGGCAAGAGTTGCCTGTTCCGCGATGTAATTATTAATATTAATCAAAAATTAAAAAAATTAGAAATAACATTATTGATAAAAAGGAATTAATACTAAATATTCAGTAGTAGATTATATAAGATATAAGCAGTTAAATTGGTAGGGCATGTACGACGAATGCAAGAATAAAAACATTGGAACAGTGTCCACCTGGAAGAAGAAAGAAAGGAAGAACTCGAAACTCGTGGATACAAGAAATATGAAATGGAATGAGAACAAGAGGACTGGATAACATGGATACAAGAAATAAAAAATGGAATGAGAACAATGACTGGATGAATGGATACAAGAAATACGAAATAGAATGAGAACAAGAGGACTGGGTGACATGCTTACAGTACAAGAAACAAGAAATGGAATGAGAACATGAGGACTGGGTGACATGGATACAAGAAATAAGAAATGGAATGAGAATAAGAGGACTGGATGACATGGAAACATGGAATAAGAAATTGAATGAGAACAAGAGGACTGGGTGACATGGATACAAGAAATACGAAATGGAATGAGAACAAGAGGGCTGGATGACATGGATACATGGAATAAGAAATTGAATGAGAACAAGAGGACTGGGTGACATGGATACAAGAAATAAGAAATGGAATGAGAACAAGAGGGCTGGATGACAAGAAATACGAAATGGAATGAGAACAAGAGGACAGGAAGACATGGATACAAGAATTAAGAAATGGAATGAGAACAAGAGGACTGGATGACATGGATACAAGATATAAGAAATGGAATGAGAACAAGAGGACTGGATGACATGGATACATGGAATAAGAAATGGAATGAGAACAAGAGGATTGGATGACATTTATGGAATAAGAAATGGAATGAGAACAAGAGGACTGGATGACATGGATACAAGAAATAAGAAGTGAAATGAGAACAAAAGGACTGGATGACATGGATACAAGAAATACGAAATGGAATGAGAACAAGAGGACTGGATGACATGGATACAAGAAATAAGAAATGGAATGAGAACAAGAGGACTGGATGACATGGATACAAGAATTACGAAATTGAATGAGAACAAGAGGACTGGATGACATGGATACATGAAATAAGAAATGCAATGAGAACAAGAGGACTGGGTGACATGGATACAGTAAAAGAAATAAGAAATGGAATGAGAACATGAGGACTGCATGACATGGATATAATAAATAAGAAATGAAATGAGAACAAGAGGACTCGATTACATGGATACAAGAAATAAGAAATAGAATGAGAACAAGAGGACTGGATGATATGGATACAAGAAATACGAAATGGAATGAGAACAGGAGGACTGGATGACATGGATACAAGAAATAAGAAATGGAATGAGAACAAGAGGACTGGATGACATGGATACAAGAAATAGGAAATGGAATGAGAACAAGAGGGCTGGATGACATGGATACAAGAAATACGAAATGGAATGAGAACAAGAGGACTGGATGACATGGATACAAGAAATAAGAAATGGAATGAGTACAAGAGGTCTGAATGACATGGATACATGAAATAAGAAATGGAATGAGAACAAGAGTACTGGGTGACATGGATACAGTACAAGAAATAAGAAATGGAATGAGAACATGAGGACTGCATGACACGGATACAATAAATAAGAAATGGAATGAGAACAAGAGAACTGGATGACATGGTTACAAGAAATACGAAATGGAATGAGAACAATAGAACTGGATGACATGGTTACAAGAAATACGGAATGGAATGAGAACAAGATGACTGGATGACATGGATACAAGAAATAAAAAATGGAATGAGAACAAGAGGGCTGGACAACATGAACTGGGTGGATAGGGACGTGTGTAGTAGTAAAATAAAACTTTAGGCACATAAATATGTGTAGACATTGAAAATCTGTGTATAAATAATAAATTAGTACGGTATAGATTCAAATATTACTTTACATTCACGACTATCACCACTTTACTTTTAATAATATTACTGGTATTATTTTAATACTATTACGAGTAATGCGAACTATCATTCCTTCTCAGAAATGGATATGAGCAGCCGCCTGGCAGGCCTAGAGCCTTTTTGGTCTATCGCGTTATAGAGTTTAGTTTATTATTCATTCAAATAGGACAGTTCATAGAACTACTTTATACTGTTATTTGCTAACATTATAACACTACTATGGATAATATTTTTACTAATGTTGACACTAGTTGATAACAATTCTAATTCTTCTAGAAGTATTATGAATATAGTTCTAGTGTTAGTGATATTTCTACTACTGATACTGTTAGTAATGCTATCATTAGATAAAATTGTATTAATAACTTTAAAATTGCTAGTTTCAATACAATCACCACCTTTACAATATTATTGTATTACGTATTGACTATTTTACAGGTAAAATAATTGAATGTAGTAATTCTACCGCTTATATTGTAGATACGTATAAATATTAATGGAGAATGTAAATTACAACTTTACTTATCTTCAATATTAAATGGCTTATCTTAATTTATTTAATTTTATTCTTTGTTTTAATAATATTAACAATAGACTACAATTGCATTGTGCACTTTAGGCTAATTGTTTTATTTTACCCGTTAGGTCGAGTGGCGTGGGGGTATAAAATTACATGTAAGGTGAGAGGTTATACAACGATAGAGAAGAGGATGTTTTATTAATTATTCGTTGGGTGTGTGGAAGTGAAGGCCTTACAGCCTTAAAATTGCCAGCTTAAACATAGCATTATTATTATTATTATTATTATTATTATTATTATTATTATTATTATTATTATTATTATATATTATTATTATTATTATTATCATCATCATCATCATTATTATCATTATTATTATCATCATTATCATTATTATTATTGTTATTATTATTATTAGGCCTATTATAATCATTATTATTAAAAGAGTCAGTTAAGGAAGGAAAACAATTGGAATGTTAAATTTGGATCAATGGAGTAGAAACATTCTGAACAACACTAAAAAAAACTTATATTTAGTTCATTGGTGGAGATTATACTATTGTATGGTGAAGAAACGAGGATGATGAGCAGAGTGCAAGCACATAAACTATTGGTGACAGAGATGGACTTTTGCAGGAGCGCTTCTAGAAATTCATGAAGAGGCAAAATTAGAAATACTAAAGTCAGAGAAGTAATGGATGTTCAAATAGATGATCTATAAGTTATTGAAGAAAGAAGACTGAAATTGTTTGGCCACGTATGGAGGATATCAGATGCCAGGATATCTAAGATGATAAATTTTGAAGCGGAGGGCAACAGAATAAAGGGGAGAACAAAGGAACAATGGATTCAAGGAGTGCATAGGAGTATGGTGTCGAGAGGATTAACAGAGAGTGTAGCAGAGAATAGGGATTATGGAGGAGTATAATTTTCAATGGGTTGTAGGAAAACTACCATATTGTAGAAAAAATCATAATAAAGATTATTATGATGATGGCTATTATTATTATTATTATTATTATTATTATTATTATTATTATTATTATTATTCACTGGTTCAGTATTAAATAATATTATTGTGATATAATTATAAAGTACACTGAATATTAAACTGCAGTCACAAAATCAGGTCTCAATTTCAGAACGAAAGACGAAGCAGCGAATTGCATTACGAGTACAACTGAAGTAATAATAATACAATTCTAGTTAATTAAATAAAAATAAAACTTAGTTTTATTTGATTTTCATATTTATTAAGATATAATTCAGTGACAGCTGTTTCGGTACACTGTACCTTCTTCAGACACGTTAACAAATTTTAGTTACAAATTAAGTTGTAAAACACGTATAAAATCAATTAATTGTTATACTTTCTTTAGTAATGTTATTATTATAATAAGTGTAAATTTATTCATTTTATATTTTAATTTCAGAAGGTAAAGTTACTGGTAGGCTATACGTCAGTAAAATGGAATCCTACTACAGACATAGAATAAAATAAAATAAGTTAAAGTATACCTTCATAGGTAAAATCCGTCGTCCTCAACTTATAAAACGTATAATCGTTATGCCTGTAGGCCTTTCAGGACATCCGTCCCATCTTCAGCAGTACATTCTTTTCTACAGCATCCAGTATGGTGTTTGATGCTGCTGGTCCTAATGCGGCTATGTCGTGAGTCACATTAGGACCAGCAGCATCAAACACTATACTGGATGCTGTAGAAAAGAATGTACTGCTGAAGATGGGACGGATGTCCTGAAAGACCTACAGGCATAACGATTATACGTTTATGTAAGTTGAGGACGACGGATTTTACCTATGGAGGTATATTTTAACTTATTTTAATTTATGACTCTCCACCTCAACGGTTTTAACAATGAATTTTATTAGTATTGAGACATAGAATAAAAAGAAATTCTGTTCTGTAAAATAAATTGTATGATATTTTCCTTATAGAGGTGTTAAGGACTATTTCAAGGACATTTAGAATCTATAGGTCAGTATCATATATTAAAAATAGTACTTCAATATGTAAGAAAGAAAAGAAATATGAATAAATAATTAATGTAAACAAAATTAAACACTGCATAAATGAGATTATTTAAAATATATTATAATACGTAATTGGCTTTAATATACATATATATACATTTTAAGTAAATCATTACTACTATAGGAAAATAGTTTCGCTTTAGGAATAAATTTGAAGTCTACCTCTCCTACCTATGAACCATCTCTCCTTTTACCCTGTGCGAGGTAAATGCCTCCTACAGAATCAATAAATGGAATTTCGTCGTTTGGAATTCTATCACGGTATTCTCTTAAAATGAAATACACGTTTTTATATATTTGAGCGTCTCTTTAGTTATCAACACTATTTATACTTAGAAATACATGAGAAATATAATTTCTTAGACGAATGATATAACGTGTTGGTATGAACAATGGCGATTTAGTTTCTATTTACCAATTTTGAGAATGAAGAATTCGATAATAGAAGACAACTTGTGATACATTTATTTGTGAATACAGTTATAAAGGCAGATTATTAAGGAGACCGTAATATTAAATGATAATTATTGCAATTTCATTTGTTGTAATCGAAAACAAGGTGTTTAGAACTTAACACCAACAGAAACTTGACAGAGCGAGTAATGAATGAAGTTGCACATAAACAGAAGCAGTAATTTTCGCATTAAATGAGGCCATTACAAATGTTTACAATCAAATGGAACGTCTGTATTGCGAATAAAATACACATAGGTGATACATAACTATGGCAACTGCTGCAAATGTATGGGTGATTTGGAGTTGATGTAGCAGTGAAAATTTGTACTCTTACCATATTTTGGCGGAGTTTCTCTAGCAAACGGTCCATTATGTTGAAGAAGTTGCTAACTGGTAGTGCGGTTAGAGGCGTCCATGCTAGAACTAGCTGGCTTCTCTGATCGATCTTGTAGAGCCGCCATCTTCCCCTCTCGGCGGACCACTCCCACTCTCTCACGTGCAGCAGTGAGGACGCCAAGCGTCGGGACGCTGTACTCATTATGTCACGTGGAACTCCTAACCCGCATCCCTGTCTGGGTAGTAGTGCCAACCCTTCATTCACATCTTCCGAAATATTCCAAATTTTGGAATTCTGCAGACATGTGTCAGGTCATGAAACTTGCAGTAAATTGTGCAGTGATTTAAAGTCATTTTTCACTTCATATATGCTGAAGGAAATATATTTTTCATACAGCGAAATCAATTATCAAGAAAAAATTTAGACTGCACGATAAAATGAACTTCAATGGAAACAAATGGAAAAACGATGGACACGCACATTGACATGTATACCATATTGACCGAAGAGTGAAGCAGTAACAAATTTTAGATTAAGAATTAAATGACTGCTGGGCGAATCATCTGCACAAACTGGAAATACACTCAGAATCAATTTGTCACCTATGTGAACAATAGGAGAGAATGAACATTTTGTCTGTCCAACGGATTTGTGTCCCCGTAAGATATGCGAACTAAAGCCTATTTCCTTTTCATCACGGCAAATCATTTCCCTCCCTGCATCCCTATCTCTTCCTTTTATATATATATATATATATATATCTCTTGCACTCCAGCGTTGTCAACTCGACTCCAACCTTTTATTATTCAAAATTCAAGAGACATGACACTGGGGGAAGTTTGGCAACATCCCTACTCGATAAGTTATAATCGCCTCACTCTGATGGTTGTCCGTTTATATAACAAACAAAGCGAGCATTGGACAAGCATCATAGTGAGGCTACTATACCGTGCCTGCTGTTTGCCAAGGGGGGAGGGGAGTAAGGTGAAATGGTGTGAGTATTGACGTGTACTTTTCTAAGAACGATGCCAGCGCTATAGGGGCACAGATACGTTGGTCCGTGTATATATCTCTTGATGCGATGTCCTGCTCTGCAACCAAGAACTAAAGCAAGTGTTAGTGGAACGTCCGAGGTCGACTCATAAGCTAATGACTACGTCATATCTTAACACCTGAATTTGATTAATAATAATAATAATAATAATAATAATAATAATAATAATAATAATAATAATAATAATAATTATTATTATTATTATTATTATTATTATTATCTCTCTATCTTCGGGTTTTTACAGCTGCTGCCGTTTTCCGTTGCCAAACCTCCAAAGCCTACGATCTGGGTATCTTCAATGCTTAGCCCTCTTGATTGCATTACTATCTTCATGTTTTCCTTCCACGTTAACTTTGGTCTCTCTCTTTTCTTCATTCTGGTCGGATGCCATTGATATAACTTCGGCCATCGCTCCTCTTCCATTCTTAAAACATGTCCTAACCACTTTAATTACTTCTCCTCAATTCTTTCAATTATGCTCTGCTTTTCTTATGTTTCTAATTTCCTTATTTGTGACATGTTCTAATTTTGACTTTCTGACACTTCTGCATAAATAATCCATTTCTAGAGTTATTAGTCTATTCGTGTAGTACTTATTGATTGTCCATACCTCACTTCCATATATTGCAACAGATTCCACCAATGTTTACCAATATATGTTTTGTGTCTTTCCAAATATGCTTATCCCACCATATGGAATTTAACGATGATATTATTTTGCTACTCAATTCAATAATAATAATAATAATAATAATAATAATAATAATAATAATAATAATAATAATAATAATAATAATAATAATAATAATAATAATAATATACTTACTGGAACTATAAAATCCGTAGTTTCATGGCCGCGCGGACATAAACTCTCCATAAATCCCTACCCTGAGCTGATTTATTCCAATCGTCCCTGTATGAATTACCTCTTACAAGTCATAGTTAATGTTATTCTCCCACCTCATTATTGTTCTGCCAACTGGCGTTTTCCTTCTAGTTTACCTACAAGAAGTTTCCATGCCCCTCATTTATTCCCCATTCGTACCACATGTCTTGACCAACGCAGTCTACGAGACTATTAACTGTTCTTATTATATCTGGCTTCCAATAAACATCACTGTAATGAAGTTTTCTCCATTCACCTGTCTGTTCATCTCTCTTTTCTCCTCCCTTAAAGTAAGAGTCCATGTTTCGCAACCATATAATCTAACTAGGAGAAAAAAAAATTCAGTTTAACTTTTTTTGAGAGAAGTTGGGACGACAAGGGCAATAATAACAATAATAACAATAATAATAATAATAATGATAATAATAATAACAATAATAAACTCCGCCATGGCCGGTCCCAAGCCCGGATGAGAAAGGAGGAGGGGGAGGAGTAATAACCTCATTAAAAAACAGGGTTCAGATGGCTCCGACTGATGGTACCCTGTAAGGGCCCCTAGCCAGGGTTACGGTGAAGACCTCAACGGCAGAGTCGGCGGAGAAGGAATCCTTCAAGACGGCGGATCTGGCGGAAGAGGCAACCGTATCTCTAACAGAAATAGAGAAACGCTGCCTTGCGGTGAAGAGGGAACTTCATGGGAAGAAAACCCAAACAGAAAATTTCCTGGTCCTCCAGGTTGGGGGTTGATGCGACGGGCTAACTCCCCGTTCATTGGAAAAAAAAAGAAAGTGTTAAAAAACACAATGATTTTACAGCCGGACAGATTTAAAAATATACGGAAAAGGTTACGGAAACGGACAATAATAATAATAATAATAATAATAATAATAATAATAACTGTAATAATAATAATAATAATAATAATTTTGAGGTCAATTGACAAGTTACAGATGATTTGTCGTAGTAGTTTGATGTTCATGGTACAGCACGAGGAACTAAATCTGTGTCTACGCCTAGAAGCTACTGTACTGACTAAGAATATACCCAAGACCATTGTGGAACTATAAATTACACCATGTACAAGACCAATCTACCAACGCGGCCCCTGCGTGAACTAGATGAGGAAATGGAGGACAACCTGGTGTGATGTCCAGCTATACAAGCTAGAACTGAGAAACCAGAGGCCTACTTATGGTCTAAAGTCTACGTCAGAGTACCGATTATTTGATATATAATTAAATATGGTATGGGAAGTAATTATATATTTATCTTCACACGATATCCCCACCTGGGAAGGGCGAACCTTCGTGGGAGTTACTTACTTACTCACTTACTTACTTACTCACTGGCACTATCGAACCCGTAGGTTCATGGCCGCGCGGACATAAGCTCTCCATACATCCCTATCCTGAGCTAATGCTTTCCAATCATTCCCTGTATAACCTACTTCCCTCAAATCATAGTTAATGTTGTTCTCCCACCTCATTCTTGGTCTACCAACTGGGCGTTTTCCCTCTGGCTTTCCTACAAGAAGCTTCCATGCAAGTCTTTCATTCCCCATACGCGCAACATGTACTGCCCAACGCAGTCTACGAGCTTAATTGTTCTTATTATATCTGGCTTCCTATAAAGACCATGTAGTTCATTGTTATTTAGTCTTCTCCATTCACCTGTCTGTTCATCTCTCTTTGGTCCAAACATTTTCCTGAGAACTTTATTCTCAAAAACTCGTAATCTCATTTTCTACCTTAAAGTAAGAGTCCATGTTTCGCACCCATATAATGTAACTGGTAGAATAATAGTTTTATATATTTTTCAGTTTAACGTTTTTTGAAATGAGTTGGGACATCAAGAATCTCTGCAATGCATAATAGCACACACTTCAGAATTGAGCCTATGTTTAATTTCTTTGTGCATCTCATTCCTATTTGTGATTATTGTTCTCATAGTACCGATTATTTGCTACATAATTAAATATGGTTGGGAAGTAATTATGTATTTAGGCCTATCTTCACACGATACCCCACCTGGGAACGGCGACCCTTCGTGGGAGTTACTTAACCAAGCTAAATGAATTAAGCTTACTTCCATCTAGACAGACCTATCAGATAATGACATCGGCACTAAAGAGTCATCTAGCAGGCAAGTAACCATTACTTGGATGGCAAAAAACCGATCCAATTTAGCTCAGAGGTCCTAATTCACAATTGAGATTAATTTACGACTCAGAAATATTTCGGAATCGGGACTCACGACTTGAAGTCCTTCCCGAAGAAGTTGCCCCCTGGATTTTTCCATCCTAAAAATTCATAGTCCCTTACTGTTCTCGTCACGATGAAAACATTTTTATTGATCTTTTTCAAAAGTACAGTTACGAAGCCAAAGCAAGAGTGTTGAAGAAGAGAATATTTTACTTGACAAAGTTTGTAGACCGCTGAGGAACAGAGAGATGTGATGCTGGCGGGAATGACATGCCTCACTCGCAAGCAGCCAGCTAATCTTATCTTTTGCGACGGGAATTGTAGGCAAAACGAGAAGAACCAAATCCGATCAGGAATTCCAAACATAACTTTGTTCTTTGAGATGACAAAGACAGACACGAAAGCCCATCCAAGTGTTCTCATCAATTTTTATTCTCAAAAACTTTATAACAAACAGGAATTATGTGCATAAAGGAAGTAGGCCTAATAACAGGCTCAGTAATGGAAACACATGTTAATTATACGTTGTACAGACTTTTGTCATCCTAAATTATCTCAACTATTAAATGTACATTCTCCTTAATAAAAAGATTTCTGTTCGGCCTAAAAATCACACACACACACACACACACACACACACACACACACACACACACACATATGCGCCATAGCCGCACGACTTAAGGCGTCATGCCATGGTGCAGATTTACGGAACTTGCATTGGTTCGAGTCACTATAGGGGAGAAATTTTCTCATGGAATTTTGTCCAGTATAGGATATGTAGCCAGCCAGCATTACGGGGAATTTATGTAGCTACAAGAAGTAGCTGCTACAGGTTGACAAAATCAGCTATAACGGCTGGGAACCCGATTTGCTGACCACATATCACCCCTATAGTGGTTGGATGATCGTCTACCTCTGTGATTAATATATGCGATGTGAGACCAGCAGCTGTTAGATAAATACTTGTCTTATAGGCCTGTCGAGCCAATACTAAGTAACTAAGTCAAGCACTGTTCAAAACACTGTGAAAACACCTCGCACTGTTCACAAGCCAACATTTTACTCTCGAAATCTTACATGTGAATTCTGTGATTGCAAGACGTGAAAACAAAAACGACGACGACAACAACAACAAGAACACCACTAATTTTATTTTGAGTTCAAAATAACATAAGTGACATGAACATTTTTTTCTGTTAACTATACAAAGTGCTGTGTTATAGTGTTTTGTGATAAGATTTCATCTCCATGTGGCATGTACTAATACAAATGACCATTAATTCTCCAAATGCAATTTCGCCTTCATGACGCCTGTTATCAAAACACAGGAACAAACCATTATATTGTATTTTAATATTGTTGTTGAGGATATTTAAAATTGTGTTATCCTTGTATGATATGCCCTGCCTCCAGACATTCCAGAGAATATAGATGTCATGGATGTTTGTTGTCATTATATAAAAATACACACCGATCTGTAAATATAGTTATCCACATAGACTATTGTATCATATGCCACCCCTCACCCTAAAATGTATGGTTTTGTCAGAAAAAATGGATATCTCAGCTAAATGTATTTCGATACTAGTAAAATTCATGGTGATTTTCCGTTGAGGTATTAGTTCACAGTAATATAATGTACGGTTAAAAACTATAATATAGTTACCTTGTAGGTCCGTCCCCTCAACTTAAGTTCTTTTAAAACTCTGTAGGCCTTTCGGGACTAGTCCCATCATCAGCAGAATGCATTAGGTCCGTTCTTGTTGACCCTTGTTGAAGCACTGACTTGGTTGTGAGAATTTTGTACAGAGGATTGTGTGGATTAGGTGTGTATTCATTGAGAATCAGGTTGTTGTTGATTTATCTTAGGATTGCGTTCTGCTGATGATGGGACTAGTCCCGAAAGGCCTACAGAGTTTTAAAAGAACTTAAGTTGAGGAGACGGACCTACAAGGTAACTATATTATAGTTTTTAACCGTACATTATATTACTGTAAATGTATTTGTTTTTCACCAGCAACAACAATACTACTAACACTACTACTTCTACTAATAAAAATATTAATAATAACAATACTAATAGGACTAATAAAAAATAATATTGATAAAATAATAAAATAAAGAGTAATAATAAGTAATTAGATTTTTAACGTTTACACGTATTTCTGTGCCTAATGGATTTCTTGAGCAGAGCAGCAATAAGTTCAAAATTGGAAAAAAATAAGAAATACTGTCATATGCAGAAAAAATGAATATTAGATATTGCATAATATATTATATAAGATATCCATCCATCCATAGTAATTCTGCCCCAGGGCAGGTCTTTCACTGCAATCATAGCATTTTCATGCTATGCTTTGCAGCTTTATTAGGGAATTAAAGGTGTGGTAGCTTCTCGTTGCTTTTCACACCGGTGAAAGATGATGATAATGCAAGGACGATTATGATGATGATGACCGGATGATTTTTCTGGGACCTATGGGCCATAAGCTTCGTGACATTTGTCTTACAGGTGAGGAAAAACCCCGAAAAAAACATCACCCAGGAGCCTGTCCCGACCGGGAATCGAACCCGGGCCCGCTGCGTGACAAGGCAGCACGCTACCTCGTGACCACAGCGGTGGACATATAAGATATAAGAAATTAAATTGGTATGGGCACGTACGACGAATGCAAGAATAGAGGGTACCCATAAAAATATTGGAATGAAGTCCACCTGGAAGAAGAACGAATGGAAGATCTCGAACTCATGGATGCAAGAAATAAGACCTGGAATGAGAACAGGATGTCTGGAGGACATGGAGTGGAAGGATAGAGACGAGTGGAGAAGGAAAACAAAGCTTTCGGTACAAAAAGGTGAATAAAATAGGCCTAATAACAACAATTACGATAACAAGAGTAATAACAATAATAATAATAGGCCTAATAATAATAAATAATAATAATAATAATAATAATAATAATAATAATAGTCCCGCACCGTAGCCGAGTGGTAAAGGCAAGAAGCCTTGGCGCAGAGCTACGAGACTTGCGCTGGTTCGAGTCTCCATGGGGGAAGTCATTTTTCTCATGGAATTTCGGCCAGTATGGGACGGGTACCCACCCAGCATTGTGAGGCAGTAGCTACAATAAGTAGCGACTCCAGGTTGAGAATACCAGCTATAACGGCTGGGGGATCCGACATGCTGACCACGTGTCATCCCTACACTGGTTAGGTGATTGTCTATCTCTGTGATTTACACAGGTGGATGTGAGGCCAGCAGCAGACTGGTCAGATAAGGGCCTTCTAGGCCTGTCGCGCTTGGAGTTTTTTTTTCCCATGTTTTCCCTTTAGAGAGATTTAGGCGCTCTCCCCCTACACGGAAGCATTTGAACCATACTAATTTAGTTACACTTGTTTTCGTATAGATGTCATTTTGAGTGGTCCGTGGTCAGCGTTCCGCCTCATACTGACATCTAGTAAACCAAGGTAGTACTAGGACGGGAAAATTCGGTAAATTTTTGCTTAGAGGCCTTTTTCATTCAGGCTAAAGGATCTTTTACGAGCCTGAAAATCTTCAGAGTCGGGACTCACGGCTTAAAGTCCCTCCTGGAGGACTTGCTCCTTGGATTTTTCCGTCATAAAAATCCATCGACCCCGGCCAGGTTTGAACCCACGACCCTCGGGACCAGAGGCAAGGGGCATAACCGCTAGTCCACCGCGGCTTGGAGTTTTAATAATAACAATAATAATAATAATAATAACGGAGTATAACTTTGGCAAAAAACATCATACAGTACTTGTAAGCTGATGTTACTCTCTTAAATATGACAGTAAACAAAAATAAAATGAGGAATAAAACAAAACATAAGAGTCCCTAAAATACATATATAAGAACAGAAGTCAATTCACTCTGTTGTTCCAGAAGTAATCAAATTTATGTGCAATTACATAATGCAAACATGCTAGGAAAACATATAATGTCATACATACGCAGAATTTCTGGACAACGATAGGTACATCTCGCTGCTCCGAGCCGAAGCATCAGTCTACAACACTATGAGTTCGATCCAGGACATGTGTATTCACTCACTTACTGACAATATCAAGCCCATAGTTTAATGCCCGCGCGGACATAAGCTCTCCATATATCCCTATCCTGAGCTAATATTACTCAGCTAATGTTTTCAAATCATCCACTGTATAATCTACTTTCCTCAAATTAATGTTATTCACCCACCTCATTCTTGGTCTACCAACTGGGCGTTTTCTCTCTGGTTAGGATATGTGTAATTTTTTAATAAGCGTTTTAACATGTTAACAAAAATATTTAACAATTAGTATATATTATTTTATTCACCGCTGTGGTCTCGAGATAGCGTTGCTGCCTTGTCACGCAGCGAGCCCGGGTTCGATTTCAGGTAGGGACTGGTCCCCGAATATCATCCGGCTATCATCATCATCCTTATCATTATCATCATCATTCTTCACCGGTGTGGAAAGCAATGGGAAGCTACCACACCCATAATTCCCTAGTAAAACTGCAATGCATAGCATGAAAATGCTATGATTGCAGTGAAAGACCTGCCCTTGGCCAGAATTACTATGGATGGATATTGACTACATTATTTAATATACACCGTGTCCACAAATATAGTATCATACTTTAAGCTACTACTACGTTGTTTTGGATAACCGTACCTAAATGGAATTGGTGCCAATCAAAAGATAAACCCAAAAAGATTTCGCTATACCTCATAGGCATTAAATGAGGCCCCCACGAGTGACCCTATAGACTCTTACAAATACATGTGAACCCATAAGTTTATCGGCCACAAAAAAAAAAAGATTAAATTTAGTTTAGTTTCTGTATTGTTGACTATTATTCTCCATTATTAACATGCACAAAACTTTTTGATTTTCTCTTTTGATTGTCACCAATTTCATTAAGATACGATTATTCAAAGCGACGGTAAGTGTGAATATATTTGTGGACACGGATACCAAAGAATACCAAAGAAGATCCTTGATTGGAAAGCCAATGGAACAAGGGTAGAGGCAGACCTAGAGAACTTGGATAGATGGAGTGAGGAGAAGTAAGGGAGATAGAGATTTGAGGGAAGCAGATGCTTTAGACAGAAACCTCTAGCGAAAAATCACTTTGGGTTGAAGAAGAACCATTGTATTTGGGAATATGAATACTCCTAATAAAATAAATAAAAAAACTCCTGGCGCGACAGGCCTAGAAAGCCCTTAGCCTACCATCCGGCTGCTGGCCTCACATTCACATGTGTCAACCACAGAGGTAGACGATCATCAAGCCAGTGTAGGGGTGACATGTTGTCAGCATGTCGAGTCTCCCAGCCTTTATAGCTGGTTTCCTCACCCTGGAGCCGCTACTTACTGTAGCTCCCCAAATACCTCACGATGCTGGGTGGGGACCGGTCCCACACTGGCCTAAATACCATGAGTAAATGTCTTCCCCCATGGAGACTCGAACCAGCGCAAATCCCGTAGCTCTGCGCCAAGGCTTCCTGCCTTAACCACTCGGCTACGGCGCAGGATAATAAAATAAATAAATAAATAAATACTCACTGGCACTATCGAACCCGTAGGTTCATGGCCGCGCGGACATAAGCACTCCATACATCCCTATCCAGAGCTAATGCTTTCCAATCATTCCCTGTATAATCTACTTCCCTCAAATCATACTTAATGTTATTCTACCACCTCATTCTTGTTCTACCAACTGGGCGTTTTCCCTCTGGCTTTCCTACAAGAAGCATCCATGCAAGTCTTTCATTCCCCATACGTGCAACATGTCCTGCCCATTGCAGTCTACGAGACTTAACTGTTCTTATTATATCTGGCTTCCTATAAAGTCCACGTAATTCACTGTTATGCAGTCTTCTCCATTCACCGGTCTGTTCATCTCTCTTTGGTCCAAACATTTTCCTAAGTACTTTATTCTCAAATACTGGTAATCTCCTTTCCTCCCTTAAAGTAAGAGTTCATGTTTCGCACCCATATAATATAACTGGTAGAATAAGAGTTTTATATATTTTCAGTTTAACGTTTTTTGAAAGGAGTTGGGACATCAAAAGTCTCTGCAATGCATAATAGCACGCATTTCCAGAATTGAACCTATGTTTAATTTCTTTGTGCATCTCATTCCTATTTGTGATTATTGTTCCTAGGTATTTGAACTCAGCCACTTCCTCAAAATTTCCCTCATCTGTCATTAGCTGTCATAAATAAATAAATAAATAAATAAATAAATAAATAAATAAATAAATATAAATAAATAAATATATATATATATATATGTATGTATTAAAATTCCTTAATTTTATGTTCCGCATGCATTTCACACATTTTTCCTTTAAATGTTTCATGTTACAAAGAGAATACACTATATACGACAGCATGAAATCAATTACGGGATCAGTTGAACCTTCTCTTGAAGAGACCGGGCATGGCCAATGCCGGTAATCCAGTATTTACGGCTGTTTCATTGCTTCTTTCGGCAAGTGTGCATTAACTAAACTATATTGCAGATTATTTACTATTGGATGTTTGTGTGCTAACGGATTCTAAAAAAATAAGAAAAAAGTAGTCAAATGAAATTATCTGATCGAATGCTTTATGCTGAAGACAATTCAATTCATTGCACCTAGTACGTAAGGCCTTTGAAAAGAGAGATGACTGCAATTTCTAAGATACTGACAAATCGCACGGATCGGTTATCTGTGAGAGGAAATCTCGAAAGAAAGTTGTAAACAAGTCTAGTGATGGGCGTTGAAACATACTGCATAGCAGCAGGGAAGTCACCAATACATGTTGACGTTTCAATTCGTAAGCATTGTTTTGCAGTTCCGCGTTTTCCCACCATTTTAATGATCTCGCCATGCAGAAGTCAATAAAACTGAATATTCACTGCTCATGTCATTCAATGCTATAAATACTAGAAACTTATGCAGTTTTCATGAATCATTTCTAAATTTTACCTTATAATGTTATAATTTACATTCATAAAATGCAAAGCAAATATGCATTTACCTTACCTGAATTCTTTTAGTAAGTCGTTTCAACTTTCCATGGACTACGTTTACATTCATTTCATGACAGTTTCAAGTTTTGTGCTGCGATACGGTTGTGTTCTTACATTTAACTGCTAGCAGCTGACATTTCCTCCTACGATGACACCTTTATAATGTAGTTTCTATAAAACAATAATAGTAGTAATAATAATAATAATAATAATAATAATAATAATAATAATAATAATAATAATAATAACAATAATAATAATAATGTATTATTTTTTATTATTATTACTAGTTGACTTACTGGCACTACTGAACCCAAAGTTTCATGACGGTGCAGACATAACCTCAGCACAAATCCCTATCCCTAGCTAACGTTTTCCAATCATTACCAGTATAATTTACCTCCCTGAAATAATAGTAAATATTGCTTATGGTTTATCAAACTCTACTCTGTCTCTCTGTGATACGCTGTACGAAAATACGCTTTTGTGGACTCTTGTCTTTGACTTTTGTCTTTTGCAAATTGCATATTCCGAATAGTAAATATGTTTCTCCTACCTCATTCTTTGCCTACCGATTCCTCTGCCTTTCTTAAGAGTTTCTACGCCCCCCCTTCTTTTTCCACATCATAATAAGGAACATTTCAAATGTTAGGTAAATGAATACCAGAAGTCAGATTTCCAAGAAACATACTAGAATGAGTTCCAGTTGTTAGATGAAGATGAGGACGGCCAAAATAACGTGGATTGATGGATTAAGCAGCATAAGGGAAAAGGATTGGACAATGCAGATTGGAAAGTAGAAAGATTAATTGTGCGTAGGATGATACTGTGAAAGCTGCAAAACAACAACAACAATAATATCAATAATAATAATAATAATAATAATAATAATAATAACAAACTCATTGGCACTATCAAACCTGTAGGTTCATGGCCGCGCGGACACAAGCTCTCCATACATCCCTATCCTGAGCTAATGCTTTCCAACCATTCCCTGTATAATCTACTTCCCTCAAATCATGGTTAATGTTATTCTCCCACCTCATTGTTGGTCTACAAACTGGCCGTTTACCCTCTGGTTTTCCTACAAGAAGCTTCCATGCATGTCTTTCATTCCCCATTCGTGCCACATGTCCTGTCCATCTCAGTCTACGAGACTTAACTTTTCGCATTATATCTGGCTTCCTATAAAAGACCACGTAGTTCACTGTTATGTAGTCTTCTCCATTCACCTTTTTCTGTTCATCTCTCTCTGATCCAAAAATTTCCCTAAGAACTTTGTTCTCAAATACTCGTAATCTCCTTTCCTCCCTTAAAGTAAGGGTCCATGTTTCGCACCCATATAATATAACTGGTAGAATAATGAATTTTATATTTTTTTGTTTAAATGATGATAATAATAATAATAATAATAATAATAGTAATAAAATGGAAAATGAATAAGGCGAAAGGAGAGAAACTAGAGACCGGTATCGAATAACTAAGCTTGTACAACAGACACTGCGCGGGTCCAGAGTCTTGAACTGTTGTCATGGGAGGCCAACGAGCTACATAGAGGATTTTTTACCTGGTAAGAAGCCAATATTACTCATTAACCAGTTGTTCCACCCACAAAACATTGTTTGTCGCATTCCTAAGCCTCTAAATGTCATCAGGTACTGGCAGTAATGTCGTTCACAACTAAATACCATTGAAACTGATCTAACATTAGTAAATTCAACAATGGAAGATAATGTATGACCTAAGAAATTCTGTACACTGCAAAGTCTTACAAAAGAGCATATAATTAAATTATTAGCATTATCGAACCCGGAGGTCCATGTCCGCGCGGATGTATTCATACATTCCCATGCTGAGCTAATCTTTTCTTATCGTCTTCTTCTCTATTGTAGTTTCACCTTTCACCTTATATGTATTTTTATGTGCACACGTCACACAGGCCTTAGGGTCCCACGACCTGTCGAAAGAGGGAATACATTTTGACCACACAAAGACATGGATGACCTCAATGAATTAGTGATCCAAAGGTTTCCTCCGAGAAAACACGAACATTTAAGACGAAATGTACCATTCTCTCCATAGTAATTCTGCCCGAGGGCAGGACTTTCACTGCAATCATGCTACTTTGCAGCTTTACTAGGGAATTATAGGTGTGGTAGATTACCGTTCCTTTCCACACCGGTGGTAAAGCTGATAGTGGCCGGATGATTTTCGGGGACCGTTGAGCCCTAAGCTTCCTGACATTTGTCTTACAGGTGAGGAAAAACCCCGAAAAAACCTCACCCAGGAGCTTGCCCCGACCGGGAATCGAACCCGGGCCCGCTGCGTGACAAGGCAGCACGCTACCTTGAGACCACACCGTTGGACATTTCTTAGTAAACATAGAGAATATCCATTCATAGTAATTCTGCCCGAAGGCAGATCCTTCGCTGCAATAATAGCATTTTCATGCTATGCTTGCAGCTTTACTAGAGAATTGTAGGTGTGGTAGCTTCCCGTTGTTTTCACACCGGTGAAGGATGATGATGATAATGATAAGTATGATGATGATGATGATAATGATAAGTATGATGATGATGATGATGATGATGATGATGGCCATATGATTTCGGGGACCGTTTGGGCCTTAAAGTTTTCCTGACATTTGTCTTACAGGTGAGGAAAAACCCCAATAGACACCTCACCCAGAAAAACTGCCCCGACCGGGGATCAAACCCGGGCCTGCTGCGTGACAAGGCAGCACGCTACCTCGAGACCACAGCGGTGGACATAGAGAATATAATGGTTATGATTGTGATGGCTAGATGTTTATCGTGGAGCGTTTGGCCCTTAAAGTTTCCTGTCATTTGTCTTATAGGTAAGGAACCCGCCCAGGAAAAAACTATCACCAAGGAAATATGTCTCTTGCGGGATCCATCCCAGGAACGATGCGTACGAGTCAATTGTAAAATGTTAGCTGATGATAGCGATGTCCGCGTAGCTAAGAACCTTCGAGTTCGATAGTCAAGTTATTATTATTTTTATTATCATCATCATCATCATGTCCACCGCTGTGGTCTCGAGGTAGCGTGCTGCCTTGTCACGCAACGGGCCCGGGTTCGATCCCCGGCCGGGGCAGTTTTTCTGGGTGAGGTTTTCATCGGGGTTTTTCCTCACCTGTAAGACAAATGTCAGGAAAACTTTAAGGCCCAAACGGTCCCCATAATCATATGGCCAACATTATCATCCTTATCATTATCATCATTATCATCATCATCCTTCACCGGTGTGGAAAGCAACGGGAATACATCACACCTACAATTCCGTAGTTAGCGTAGTGGTTAAGGCACTGAGCTACAAGCCGGAGGGTCGAGGGTTCAAGTCCCGTTGGGGTCAGGATTTTTAAACTGACCCAAACCCTCTGGCGGCACTATGACCCTGGGGTCGACTCAGCCTCTAACGGAAATGAGTACCAGACGCCTGTTCTGGGGGTAAAGGCGGCCGTCACGCAGGGCTGACAACCCGGCTGACATCAAGTGCTGATTGTCTAGAAAAAGTGGGAGCCTTAACCTCCTACTACCCCAAGGGTCTCCTGAGGCCTGTTGTGGGATCACTTTACAATTCCGTAGTAAAGCTGCAAGCATAACATAAAAATGCTCTGATTGCAGTGAAGGACCTGCCTTCGGGCAGAATTACTATGGATGGATTATTATCATCGTTATTATCATTATTTATTCATTAATTATTAACCAGGAAAAATATGTTCAAATATATAACCAATCGTGAGAATTAGGCTTACTGTCGCATAGAAATTCAACAAAAACTTAGAACTTATGTCGATATAAATTGATTTGTTGAGGGGGGAAAAAAAAGGAAAAATAAAAAATAAAAAAGAAACGTGAAAGAATGAATATTAAATATTCAATAGTAGATTAAATAAGATATAGGCAGTTAAATTGGTGGGAGCAGGTATGACGAATGAAAGAAGAAAGATTACCCAGAAAAAAACATTGGAATGGTGTCCACCTCGAAGAAGAAAGAAAGGAATACCTCGAAACTCATGGATGGAAGAAATAAGAACTGGAATGAGAACACGAGGACTGGAGGACATGGATGGATAGGAACGAGTGGGGAAGGAAAATAATACTTTAGTCGCAGAAAGATGTGTAAACATCGAAAATCCGTATATAGATAAATAAAATATTAGTTATATGGTTACATGGATGCGAAATCTGCACACTTATTTTAAGGGAGGAAAATAGATTACAAGTATTTGAGAATAAAGTTCTTAGGAACATTTTTGGACCAAAGAGAGATGAACAGACAGGTGAATGGAGAATACTAAATAACAGTTAGCTACATAGTCTTTATAGGAAGCCACAAATAATATGAAGAGTTAATTCTCGTGGACTGTGATGGGTAGGTCGTGTGGCACGTATGAGGAATGAAAGAGGTGCATAGAAGCTTCTTGTAAGAAAACCAGAAGTAAAACGCCCAGTTGCTAGAACAAGAATAAGGTGGGAGAATAACATTAACCGTAATGTGAGGGAAGTCGATTATACAGGGGATGATTGGAAATCATTAGCTCAGGATAGGGATGAATGGAGAGTTTATGTCCAACGCGGCCAGGAACCTACGGTTTCGATAGAGCCAGTGAGTTAGTTAGTTAGTTAGTTATTAATTATATTACGATTATATAATTTGTAATTATGTTTTTGTCAAGTGATTATTTTTGAGGGAATACATGGAGAAAAACTATATATGTACTTTTTTAAGGAATAAATCTAGCTTTGCATGCAAAGTGTTGCAGCCATGATAAAACCTGTGGCAACGCCAGCGGTACTTAAGTACAAGATGCAATAGAATGCACAAACATGTGAAGACGCAGTTAATTCCCAGAATCTACTTGTTTTGTGAGCAACAAATTCCTCTCCTGACCTGGCCAGGAATTTAATTCGGGCCACTAAACTGCATAAGGACTGCACCAGTACACAGGTGCACCATATGGTCAGTCTCGACTTACCACATCCTGTCGTCAATAAGCCGAAGGAATTTAACAATTGAGGTTGTTCTCATGAGAAGATCACTTACAAATTTTACAAATATTTATTTGATCCTGCTTACTGGACAACGAATATGACCGTGACAATATACAGCTCATAACACTCTAGGGAACTTAAACTTTGTTGTTTTCAGAATCAAACTCGGAATACAACAATTAATTCAGAATAGCAAGGTCGGGTTCATTAACCAGCAACATTGGTAAATTAGGAGAGATTTAGAGAGCGCTATTTTATTTTTAGCAACGAAACCAGGTATTCATTCAGTCGTAGTGTTCACCTCAAGAGCAGGTCTTTCACTGCAAACTCAGCATTCTCCACTCTTTCCTTTACTCAGCTTTCCTTTTTTGTATCTGCATACAAATCATTTATTTTAATATTGTCTATCATCTGATGTCATTTTCTGGCCGTAACTTCCTTTCCGTTGATCATTCTTTCTACGGCATCCTTCAGCAGGCAGTTTCTTTTTAGCCAGTGGCCAATCCAATTTCTTTTACTCTTCTTTATGAGTTTCAGCATTGTTTTTCTTTTACCCACTCTGTCTAGCACATCTTTATTTCTTACTTTGTTCATTTTATACGTTCCATTCTTCTCCATATCCACATCTCAAAACCTTCCAGTCGCTTTTCCTCATTCCGTCGTAATGTCCAAGTCTCTGCACCATACAATGCTACACTCTACACAAAGCACTTCACTAGCCTCTTCCGTAATTCTTTTGCCAAAAGTCAGCAGAAAATACTTATCTTCTTGTTGAAAGCTTATTTTGCCATTGTTATGCTCTGCTTTATTTCTTGACCGCAGTTCATGTTACTACTGATAGTACAACCCAAGTATTTGAAGCTCTCCACTTGCTCAATGGCCTCATCTTTAATCCTCATGTTTATCTTCCTTGGTTTCTTTCCTATAATCATGACCTTCGCCTTATTTATATTTATCTTCATCCCATAATCCTCGCACTTCTCATTTAGCTCCATCAGCATGTTCCTCAGTGTCATTGCAGCTTCTGCTAGCAAAGCCATATCATCAGCAAATCTTATGCACTTTAATCTTCTTCCTCCCATGTTTACACCCCCTGTATTGCTGAAGCAGTTCTTCGTTAGGTATTCCAGGTAGATGTTGAAAAGGGTAGGTGATAATAATAATAATAATAATAATAATAATAATAATGATTTATTTTAGCTGGCAGAGTTAAGGCCATAAGGCCTTCTCTTCCACTCAACCAGCGAATAGTAAAATTATACAAAAATTACGTACATATTACAATTTTAAGATATTAAAATACAGACTAAACAAAATACAATGATGATGGATCTAATACTAGCTAATGCTAACAAAAACATAGAATATAATAAAATTAAAATGATATAAAATAAAGTAAGTAGCTTCCTACATGATTATTAATAGAATGCTCTATATAGTTGTTATGTAGTTAATGTTTTCATTGTGTCGAACTTAAGATATCAGTTAATTTGGATTTAAATAATGATAGCGATTGACAGTCCCTGACATGACTGGGAAGTGAGTTCCATGCTCTAGCCATAGATATTGTGTAAGATTCAGAGTACAGACAGGTCCTGTGTTGTTGGTATCAAAAGTAAAGAAGAGTCTTGTGATCTTGTTCCTAAATTGTGATGAGCCGATAAATGTTGAAAACGTGTTGTTAAATAAGTTGGTAAATAAGTGTGCAGAATTTGGAATAGTAAGGTATGTGAATGTAAAGTTCTTCTGTCATTTAGGCGTAGCCATGATAAGGCCTGAAATGAAGGAGACACGTGGTCATAACGACGGAGATTGAATATAAATCAAATGCACGCATTATGAGCACGCTGTAGTCTGTCAGATAGATCAGTTGTAAGATTAGTCAGTAATATGTCGCAGTAGTCGAAGTGTGGCATTATAAGAGTCTGTACAAGTATTTGTTTTAATTTTGTAGGAAGGAAGTTTTTAAAACTATTTAGGGAGTGAAGAATTGAGAACACTTTCTTGCAGGTATTATTCACCTGGATTTTCCAGTCTAGGGGTTGGTCCATATAGATACCCAGATTTTTTAACTACTGAGCTGTAGGGGATATTTTTGTCATTTAGGAGAATGGTAGGGATATTTTCGTAATTTATAATGCTTTGGATTCGCCGATGTCCTATAATTATGCACTGTGTCTTGTCAGTATTTAGATTAAGTCCATGTTTCTTCGACCATTGGGAAATTGAGTCTAGGTCACTATTTAATTTGTCTAGTGTGTCATGTACATCGTCAGGATGGGAGTGAATATAAATTTGAAAATCGTCAGCGTATAGGTGATATCGACAATAGGTAAGTCTAGTGGATATATCGTTAACATAGATAGAGAACAGAAGTGGTCCTAACACTGAACCTTGTTGGACGCCACCCTTCAGTGATAGCCAGGATGAGGAAAGTTCTGCATTGGATACACATTGCTGGCGACCATGAAGATAGGATCCAAGCCAGTTAACAGCATTGTCCGAAAGATTCAGAGCGCGTAATTTTGCTATTAATATGTCAGTGTCAACAGTGTCGAAAGCTTTGCTGAAGTCCAAGAGTGTAAATATTGTCATGTGGCCACTGTCCATTGCTTCACGCGTATCTTCGGTAACTTTAAGAAGTGCGGTTGCCGTACTATGGCCTGTCCTAAAACCTGATTGGTATGGGTCGAGTATGTTATGAGTGTTAAGGTAATCAGTTAACTGTTCATGAACAATGCGCTCCAAGGCCTTAGATAGGACTGGGAGGATGCTGATTGGTCTAAAGTCGTTTGGTGTTACAGGTAATTTAATTTTAGGGATTGGTCTGACTATAGCTTTTTTCCAGAGTTCGGGGTAAGTTGAGGTCATAATTGAGGCATTGAATATATGGGTTACAGTTGGGAGTATGACATGGAGTATTTTCTTTAAAAAGTCGATACTTATATTGTCTATACCTTGTGTTTTAGTTCTAATGCGGTCCAGGGATAGTTTAACGTCGATTGTCATTATATAGGAAAAGAAGAATTTTTCTCGGGAAGGAGTAGGTGTGGATAGGAGCTCATCTATAGTTTGTTGTTTGGTCGTAGTGTTTATGTTAAGTGTGGCATATGATGTGAAATGTTGGTTTAGATCGTCCAGTGATATGTTAATGCTCTCTCCTTTGGTTGTCGGCTGCCGTAGGCCCATTGATCTAATACGTTTCCACATATCACTTGCATTTGTGTTTGGATCAATGAGACTATGAGCATACCGCAACTTAGCGTTCCTAATGTTTTGATTCGTTTTGTTTCTTAATGTCTTATATTGTCTTAAGTTAGCGTCACTTTTGTCCCGTCTATATTTTCGAAAAGCAGCATCCCTCTCAGCCATCAGTAGTCGAATTTCGTGGGACATCCAGGGAGCTGGGGATTTAGTAATTCGTCTAGTCTTCAAGGGGGCATGTTTGTCGTAAAGTTCTAATATCATATTGTTAAATTTAAGCAATTTTTCGTCAATTGTGAATAGGGTCCAAATATCATGCCACGGCATGTCGATAGCGTCTGCAATTAGAGCTTGCTGGTTAATATTTTTTAAATTTCGATACGTTAATAATTTAGGACGAGTCCTAGGACACTGGAGAGAGTATTCGATATATATGACGTCATGGGCTGATATGCCGGGGGCAGGTATTTGTCCGTAGTTTATAATTTTCTGTGAATTTGTCGTGGCTATGAAGTCTATTAATGTATCAGTCGTCGATGTGTGATGAGTGTGATGGAGGACATCTAACCAGGTATAAGGGATCTAAATAAAATGAAGCCCCACGACGTGGCCCATTGGTTAAGGCAAGATGCCTTGGCGTGCAGACACGCGAATTGCGCTGGTTCGAGACCCCATGGGGAAAGACATTTTCTCATGGAATATCGGCCAGTATGGGACCGGTGCCATCGTGAGGCATTTGGGTAAATACAGTAAGTAGCGGCTCCAGGTAGGGAAACAAGCTATAACGGCTGGAGGACCCGACTTGCTGACCATATGTCATCCTTACACCGGCTGGATGATCGTCTACCACTGTGATTAACACATGTGAATGTGAGGCCAGCAGCAAGGCTTGTCGCGCCATTGAAACAACAAATAAAACGAAAAAGGTAATCTAAAAATAATATCAAAATGTGATTATATGCGGGGATTTAGTTGGAAGCTACAATTGAAAAATATCATTCTACCATCCGACATGTTTATTTTCTCAAAACAAAAATTATAGCATAAGGAAATGGAAATTAATGTTAACACTGAGATGCCTGGATAACAATTTTGGTATTGTGCGAACGTACAGAGTTAGATGTCCCGGGTTCAAATTCCTGTTTAGGCGTTAATTTTTTTATATTATATATATCCACCGCTATAGACTCGAGGTAGCGTGCTTCCTTGTCACGCAGCGGGCCCTGGTTCGATCCCCGGTCGGGGCTGATTTTCTGGGTGAGGTTTTTATCGGGGTTTTTCCTCACCTGTAAGACAAATGTCAGGAAAACGTCAAGTCCCAAACGGTCCCGAAATCATATGGCCATCATCATCATCATCATCCTTATCATTATCATCACCATCCTTCACCGGTGTGGAAAGCAACGGGAAGCTACCACTCCTACAATTCCCTAGTAAAGCTGCAAGCATTTTAATGCTATGCTTTGCAGTTTTACTAAGGAATTATAGATGTGGTAGATTCCCGTTGATTTCCACACCGGTGATGGTTGATGGTGATAATGATAAGGATGATGATAATGGCCGGATGATTTTCGGAGACCGTTGGGCCCTAAGCTTCCTGACATTTGTCTCACTGGTGAGGAAAACACCCCAAAAAACCTACCCAGGAAACTGTCTCGACCGGGAATCGAACCCGGGCCCACTGCGTGAGAAGAGACCACAGCGGTGGACTTATATACATATCCATCCATAGTAATTCTGCCCGAAGACAGGTCCTTCACTGCAAATCATAGCATTTTCATGCTATGCTTGCAGCTTTACTAGGGAATTGTAGGTGTGGTAGCTTCCCGTTGCTTTCCACACTGGTGAAGGATGATGATGTTGAGGCCATATGATTTCGGGGACCTTTTGGGCCATAATGTTTTCCTGACATTTGTCTTACAGGTGAGGAAAAACCCCGGTAAAAACTTCCCCGACGGGGGATCGAGGAAAAACCCTGATAAAAACCTCACCCAGAAGCCTGTCCCGACCGGGAATCGAACCTGGGTCCGCTGCGTGACAAGGCAGCACGCTACCTCGAGACCACAGCGGTGGACTTATATAGGCCTACATATATAAGATTCAAATTAAAAAGTCAAGATAGACCTATATTCCATTAACCAGCAAAATCCGTTCTAGGAGATCATCAATGTGGATTTAGATGAATCAGGTCTACAACAGATCAGATTTTTAGCTTCAGACAGATTTTTGAAAAGAAATTGGAATATAATGGTACTGTACATCAAGTATACGTAGACTTCAAAAAGGCATACGATTCAATTAAGAGGGAGAAGTTATATAGTATCCTGCTAGAGTTCGGATTTCCTAAAAAGTTAGTAAGACTTATACGAATGTGTCTAAATGGCACAAAGAGTAAAGTGCGAGTAGACAAACAGTTTTCGGGCACTTTTGAATTCCGCAATGGGTTGAAGCAAGGAGATGCACTATCTCCTCTACTATTTAATTTTCTACTAGAGCATGCCATCAAATCTTTAGAGGATGAAGAAGGCCTACAACTCAATTGTATTAATAAGCTGTTAGTTTATTAGTTTATGCAGATGATGTAGTAATATTGGGCGATAGCGAGGAGATACTAAAGGCCAACAAGCACACACTTCTGAGTAAGTCTAAGAAATTGGGACTGGAAGTAAATATCAATAAAACTAAATATATGGTCACACGTAGAAATGCATTATATAATGGAAACGGATAGCTAATGATAAAAGAGGGAAATTTTGAGGAAGTGGCTGAATTCAAATACCTAGGAACAGTAATCGCAAACAGGAATGAGATGCATAAGGAAATTAAACATAGGCTCAATTCTGGAAATGCGTGCTATTATCTTTACAGAGACTCTTGACGTCCCAACTCCTTTCAAAAATCGTTAAACTGAAACTATATAAAACTATTATTCTACCAGTTGTATTATATGGATGCGAAACATGGACTCTTACTCAAAGGGAGGAAAGGAGATTACGAGTATTTGAGAATAAAGTTCTTAGAAACATTTTTGGACCAAAGAGAGATGAACAGACAGGTGAATGGAGAAGACTGCAAACAATGAATTACATGGTCTTTATAGGAAGTCAGATATAATGAGAACAGTTAAGCCTCTTAGACTGCGATGGGCAGGACATGTGGCACGAATGGTGAATGAAAGACGTGCATGGAAGTTTCTTGTAGGAAAACCGGAGGGGAAACGCCCAGTTGGTAGACCAAAAGTGAGGCGGGAGAGTAATATTAACTATGATTTGAGGGAAGTAGATTATACAGGGAATGATTTGAAAACATTGGCTCAGTATAGGGATGTATGGAGAGCTTATGTCCTCGTGGCCATGGACCTACGGATTCGATAGTGCCAGTGAGTTAGTTACTTAGTTTAACCAGCAAATAAGACCACTGATTCGACTTGAGAAATTTTCTTAGTTTACATAATTGCTGAATGACGGTCTTTTTTAAACTACATTTTTCCTAAGAAGGGTCGGTCAATCATTACATACCGAAACCTACCTTGAAATCTCTCCCAAAGAAGCGTTGTGATGTACCAAGTTCGTGTCTAAATATATCTGCCGTTTTTAACTGCAAGACACAGTAATTTAATCTAGAATCCAGCAATGGTAACCTGCTGTGCGTATCAGATGGCCGTACCTGCTTGACTTAGAAAGGAGGGCGGGAGGCTGGTTGGGAGCGGACGGCAGGTAGTACGGGTTATACAATCTACCATATGAAGAGTCGTATTATTTCCCTTGAGTTTAAAAGAGAGACTTGGCACTGAATTCTAGTGTCTTGCAATTAAAAGCGGCAGATCATTTTTTTTTGGACAGTGCTTTTGTACATCATTTAACGCTTCTCTGGGAAAAGAAAATTATGGTAGTTTTTGGCATACAGTAGTCGACAGTCCTCTTGTAAATACTGCATTAAAATTAAAAAAAATCAAGGTGGGCATAATCTTCGGTTCAGATGTGAAATTATGATATCCACCCACCCATCCATCCATAGTAATTCTGCCCGAAGGCAGGTCCTTCACTGCAATCATAGCACTTTCATGCTATGCTTGCAGCTTTACTAGGGAATTGTAGGTGTGGTAGCTTCCCGTTGTTTTCCACACCGGTGAAGGATGATGATGATGATGGCCATATGATTTAGGGGGCCGTTTGGGCCTTAAAGTTTTCCTGACATTTGTCTTACAGGTGAGGAAAAACCCCGATAAAAACCTCACCCAGAAAAACTGCCCCGACCGGGGATCGAACCCTGGCCCGCTGCGTGACAAGACAGCACGCTACCTCGAGACCACATCGGTGGACAATTATGATATATATGATTTTATTTGTATGTATAATTTACTTTTTGAGCTCAAATTGGTGTTAATTTTGAAAGTAAATATTGATCAGTTTCGACCTCAATAGATATACCATCCAAAACTCTTTTGAGTAAACATCCTGGTCTTCTTCTTCATGCAGGTTGATATTTCAACATCTGCTTGGGTAACCTGTGATCCTCCATTCGATGAACGTATTGTATCCATCTTGACTTATAAACAGATCTGACTCCACATATTGTGAAATTAGCAAAGTTCTAGATGTTAGGGCCAACATTACCTCCACTGAATTCAAGCTACTAAACGCAGAGCGATACAAAAACATACCGCATCACAACGTATTATATAGATCTTACAAAAAACTGTTTTGACAGACAGGCGTTGCAGTCTGCTAACAGAAAATATAGTGAAACGCCTAATTGTGTATTATAAATTGAATTCATAAATTAGTATTTTTGTCACATGTGCATTTACTCGAGTTCAATATTTTTTACAATGTACATTTTATTAGTGCCACATTTCATGCCTACCATGTTATGTATCTTGTATATATTCCGTATGGATTTCATAATAGAATAACTTTTATTTTTAAATTAAGGCTTTCAGGCAAACCTTCACGCTCCCTGTTGTCGGATTTCGCTCATTTTTTGGAGAAAACGTTTCTCGTTTTATATCAATGCCATTTACCGAGTTTCGTTGCGAAAAATCAACATGCTATCTATGAATGTCATCAACACGTTTATGACACGTTTATTTGGATGGTTTAAAACAATAGCTTGTATCTTCTCTATACATGTACATATAAATTTATTTTACAAAATACGGTGGATTTTTGTAGGCGTTCAGTTGGAATATCTAAAAAAATAAAGTGATCCAACTACAGCCTTGGGAGGAACCAGTGTAGTAGTAGGTCAATACTTCTATCATTGCCAATTGGATTGGCAGCCCTGCGTGACGGCAGCCTTTACCCTCAGAACATGGGTATGGTACTCATTTCTGTTAGAGGTTACGTCGATATCTGGTCATGTTGCCCCCAGAAGGTTATTTATTTATTTATTTATAAGGATTAAATCAGTTTAAAAATCCCGACCCTCCAGGATTCGAACCTCCTACCTTTCGGCTTGTAGCGGAGTGTCTTTACCAACTACGCTTCAGCAATACCTGTCGGGAGAGAGATTTTAACTACGGAGAGCACATATATTTTTTGATCACACAAGGACATGGAGGTCCTCCCCGAATGGGTGATCAGCTCAATGTGAGGGCCTCCTCAGAGACAACACAGCGTTAAAGACGAAACACACCAAATTGTGATGGCTAGATGATGCTCGTTGACCTTTAGGGCCTTAACATTTCCTGATAATTGTCACAGGTTATATATAAAAATATATCAGCTAGGAAACTTGTCCCGACCGGGATTCAAACTAGGGTCCGCTGCGTATGTGGCAGCGACGCTACCCCGAGACCACAACGGTGGGCATCGATAAAATATGAAATAATATAATTATACAAAAGGTGAATGTGTTCAAACTACAATTGATGTTTTCACATAAAAACCAAACAATTAAAATGTATAGTCACGTAAAAAGAATAATAAAAGACAGATTCCCAATGAATATACTAGAATTGTTGTCATCTGGTAGAAGTAGATCAGGAAGGCCAAAATTAACGTGGATTGGTGGTGCTTTAGCATCATGAGGGGAAAAGGATTGGACGATGGAAATTGGAATGTCATCGAAATATAATGGAGAATGACCTAAGTTAATTAGGCGCTCGAAAAATGTTATGAAACCTGCTAAATAAATATTAAATACGGTGGAGGAAGAATCAATGTTTAAATGAATTGATTAATATCCAGGTAGACATAAACCCGTGGGCAGATGTGTGGGTAGATGGTGTTCTATTTTCAGGGAATAAGGTAAATTTACCATCTCACTCTGTATATCTGTTCATTCATTGATTCAGAAAATGTTTCTCCATGGAACAGAGTTTGATAAGTTAATTATACAGAAAATTGACATTCAAAACTCCTTCATGCAATTTAAAGTTTGTACCATCAACATATAAATAATAACAATGAATTACCTAGAGGAAACTCTGGATACACTAGTCAACTTGATTGTTGTCTCATGAGTACCAATAGTTGTACTTAATGCAGTTTTTTTTATCGTGTTTTCAAATATGTATTGGGAATTTTTCCATCACTCACAATATATTTATTTCAATTTCAATTAATGGTTTTCAATAATTATTTTTTAATAAACTTTTTTTCGTCCATTTGTCCATTGTAAAATAGAACCAAATGAGCTAACTCATGGAAAAGAGATATCAAGGCAAATGGAATCCTAATATGCTGGCCGATTTTTTTTGGATGCTACACAGGCGAAATAAAGTAGAAAATCGTCATTTCTTACTTTCTAGGTGAGTCTGATTGTTCGAATATTGTGTAGTTATGATTAGAAAAATATTAAAGCGTTTGAAATTATGAATTCCTGTTTCTCGCGGAACCTTGCGCGATGGGAAGAAAATTAGATATCATATTTGAATTCAGGAGAAAAAATATTATCAGAACCACATATTTTTCTTTCTGAGACAAAAGAAAGTTTTTTTTTCTTAGTGTTATTAGAAGTCGTCTCGCAGAACGCTAGCGCGCGTGGCTGCCTCGACTAAGATCTCAGATTCGATTCCTGGCGGTTCCGGAGGGGTATTGATGATGGGCCATATCGGGATATTTCAGTTTTTTCTAGGGTTCTCCCGTTTCCCAAATTTTATCCCACCAACACTCTCCACTCCCCTCCCCATCATATATACTCGGACCAACGGATCTGTGCCCGTTACAACGCGCTGCACATCGTTCTTAGAAAAGTACAACGTTTTATCCTGCACAACCATTTCACCTTCAATTTCACTCCCTCTCCCACTCTGTCAAACGGTAGCCTCAAGGTAACTCTATCGAGTAGGGATGTTGCCAAACTTCCCCAGTGGTCATGCGCTCTTGAATATTGAATACTTGCAAGGTTGGAAGTTTTAGTTGACAACACTGGAGTGAAGTGCAAGATATAGATATAAAAAAAAGAGAGAGAAATAGCAAGGGAGAAAGAGAAAGAGAAAGAGAGAGAGAGAAAGAAAGAAACAAGAAAAGAGAAAGAGAGAAAGAGAAGCAGAAGAAAGAACAAGAGAGAAGAAAAAAAAGAGAAAGAAAAGAAAAGACAGAAGAAAGATAGAAAGCCCAACAGAAACAAAAGATAGACCTCTCACGCATCCAACAAGCTACCTCTCCGTCCCTCGCCCTCTCCTAATCTCTCCCTCCACACTCCCTCTCCCTCTCCTTCCCTCGCCCTCCCCCTCTCTCACCCTCCCTTCCGCTCGCCCCTCCGTCCTCTCTCGCTCGCCATCGCTCCGCTCCCTCTCTCTCCCTCCCGCTCCTGCTCTCCCCTCTCCTCGCTCCCCCTCGACCTACTCCCTCCTCCCCTCCCTCCTCTCCCTCCCCCCTCTCTCGCCCCCTCCCGGTCTCCTCTCTCCCTCCCCTTCTCTCTCTCTCCGCTCCCACCCCTCTCTCCCTCCTCCCGCCCTCCCCCCTCTCCCCCCCTCATCCGTCCCTCTCCATTCTCCCTCGCTCCCGCGCCCTTTCTCCCTCTCTCCTCTCCGCTCCCTCGCTCCCGCTCGCTCCCTCCCTCCCCCGCTCTCCTCTCCCGCGCGCCTCTCCCGCACTCCCTCTCCCTCTCTCCCTCGCCCTCTCTCCCTCTCCTCTCTCCCTCCCCCTCTCCCTCTCCCACTCTCCCTCTCCTCCCTCTCTCCCTCTCACCTCTCCCTTCTCCCTCTCCCTCCTTCCCCTCCCTCTCTCTCTCCCTCTCCCTCTCCCTCTCTCCCTCCCTCTCCCTCCCGTCCCTCTCTCCCTCTCTCCCCTCCCCACCTCTCCCCCTCTTCCCTCTCTCCCTCTGCTCTCCCCTCTCTCCCTCTCCCTCCCTCTCCCTCTCCCTCCCACTCTCCTCCTCTCTCTCCCCTTCGCATCTCTCTCCTCCTCTCCAGCCTCTCCATTCCCTTCTCTATCGATGAGACAAGGAGCATCGTTAGACTCTACTAGCTCTTGTGCTGCTTTAATTCACCTATGAAATTATTTGCCGAGGTAGACAAGGAGCTAAGGCTTCAGTTCGCATATCTTATGGGGCCCAGATTCGTTGACAGACAATAATTTCATCTCATTCATTCATATCATACCACATTTCACCTCATCTCACGTTAGGTTAAACATAGTCTGGTTTAGCAAACCACAGCTGTTTAAAATATGTGGCTGTGGTGATCTAATGGAGTACACTCATGTACATCCTCATGACTTCCAGCCTGTATATGAACTTAGGGCAGAATAGGGTCAGAGGGAGAGTTCTAAGCCCCTTCTTGAGGACTTGGGCCCAGCCTAAATAAATGGCGGTATATATCATGTGCATGAATGCTTGGGTTGTGTCGGACAAGGAACACCATAGCATACTACACTTCACAGAGAATAGTTTTCATCTCAATGATTCCATAAATTAAAAATGGATATCAAAATGAACCTAAAATAAGATTCTTAAGATCCTAATGATTACTGGAATATTTTGGGTATGTGGGTGAAAGTATTATAAGGCAACGACAGCAGGAGATCGACCCATGCAAGTACTTGCTATTATTTTAAAGAAGATTTTGCGAACCCAGGGGTCATTAAAAAAAAAGAGGGATGAAAAATCTCCATCTACCAACTTCCCGGGATCGAACCCCAGCCTTCTACATCGTAACCAGTTATGACAGCATTATTAACTGAAATTTTTTTTTTCTTACATTGTACCACTAGATATAAAATTATGTCCACCGTAGTGGTATCGGGGTAGCTTGTCTGCCTCGTAAGTTATGGGCCTGCGTAGTGATGGCTTTTATCGGGATTTTTTCGTAATCTATGAGACAAATATCAGGAAACTTTATGGTTCAAACTGTCTCCGAACATCATCTGGCCATCAAAATCATCATTATCATTTTCGTCATATATAGTATAATTGTGTTTCGTCTTAATAGTTCGTTTGTCTCGGATGAGGCCCTGATTTGTGTTTATTGTTCACTAGCTAATAACCGGCGTGCGCTGCTACTCCTATATAAATGCTAGTGTGTTTTTACCACTAGCCGTGCGCTGTTTATCCTTGCCCGGGAATCTGCTTATCCCGATCTTGATGGCACCAATGAAAGACAAAAATGGTTATTGTGAGTTCTCCGTAGAATATAAACATATGCTGTCGCGGACTTTTTTGTAGAGTTTTTTGAGATATTCAATCCTGTGAACATTAATTTGGTGTACTTGTTATGGTTTAGGTAGCGTATGCCATTTAAATGTCAAAATAGGGACTTTATTTAACATTTTTCACTGCAAAGAGTGATTTTTTTAGGGGTGAAGGGGTTGAGTATTACAACTCTCCTATAGCCTAAGTTCATCCCCGAAACCTCCTGAACATTTTTTATAAAGCCCCATCTCAATCGGATGAACGGTATGGCAGAGAACGCTTGCTCGGAAATCTACTTATCCCGATCTTATTGGCATCAATGAAAGACAAAAATGGTTATTGTGAATTAACTTATCTGTAAAAGATAAGCATATGCTGTCGGGGCCTTTTTTGAAGGGTTTCTTGAGATATTCAGTTCTGTGTAGGCCTACATTAATTTGGTAAATTTGTTATGGTTTACGCAGCGTAAGCCATTTAAACGTCAAAATAGTCTTCATTTCACGTTCTTTACTATAAAGGGTGATTTTTAGGGGTGAAGGGGTTAAATATCACAACTGTATTATAGCCTATGTTCATCCCGGCAATCCCCTGAACATTTTGCAAGAATCCCATCACCCATCACAATCGGTTCAACGGTATGGCCGCGCATAAATTACGAACAACTAGGCAAACAAACATTCATTTTTATATATTAGATTCGGTGAGGCCCTTTATGTGCTTGTGAAGTAAAGAAAGTATGTGTGTAATGCAAAGTTTAAATCGTGCCTCAATAAATATGTAAATAATGTACTAAATTGAAGTTTGAACTCACATTCTCCTTAAAGAAGATTCGTTTTCAGGAGGATTAATGCACTGGCAGTATAGAATCTACAATTAACAAAATCGGTGATACCATCGTACCCGGAGCTACGTGGCCGTGTGGACGTAAACTCCCCACACATCTCTATCAAGAGGTAACACTTTTTTTTAAATTATTCGCTATATGATTAATCTCCCTGAAATATTAATTCTATTTTCCTATCTCAAACTAACACAAACACTTCACGAATAGTATTCTTTTAACAATTAATAATTTAAGTTATTTTATGGAAATAGTATTAAGATTAACAAACATTTTCATATGTTTCTTTTATATATTGTATTAACGACAAATTCGTTTATTATAGGCCTATCTTATTTTTTACGTACTTTAGACAGGGACATTCTACCAAACAATTTCAAGTTAATTTGCTCGTGCAAATTTTATTTGTAGTTTTATTTTTAATTTTAATTATCAACAGTAATCTATCAAGAGGTTGTGGTTTTTCTGAAAAAATCGCGAGCGACAAAGACGCGAGTGATTTCATCTAATGAAAAACTCAACCTCGCGTTGGATTTGGAGTGACTATTTAGCGAATAATACAACATCAGAAGCTAAAAATAATTGTAATATTTAATTTTTACCAAATGTTAGGTTATGTATTCCGATGTTACTTCCGGGCGATTTCTAAGCCGGTTGTATAGTTATAAATAGCATATTTTTACTGTTAAATCTCTTTGGGCTTGAGAAAAATCAGTAACAGATGATTGTATGAGAAATAATTATATTAACAATAATGCAGATTCATTATACAACATTTAATTTTTTTAGCGCAACAGGATTAACCATTTTTTGGTAATTTTTGAAGTTTTTTCTCTTGACATTTCTTGCTGTACCATATCGATCATACATTGCTGAATCGATATCCTTGTCAAAGAAGTTAATTTGCGGATATATCTCTCATTACGAACAGGAAGAAGCAATTTCATCAACAGGAAAAGGCAATTTTATTAACAGGAAGAGGAAAAATTATCGGTCTATAAGATAAATAGTCATTAACATTAATATACGTATTATGAGTCTTAATATTATAGATATTATATAAAATTCTACCAGTTACATTATATGGGTGCGAAACATGGACTCTTACTTTAAGAGAGGAAAGGAGATTACGAGTATTTGGGAATAAAGTACTTAGGAACATTTTTGGACCAAAGAGAGATGAACAGACAGGTGAATGGAGAAGACTTCATAACAACGAACTACATGGTCTTTATAGGAAGCCAGATATAATAAGAACAGTTAAGTCTCGTAGACTGCGATGGGCAGGACATGTTGCACGTATGGGGAATGGGAGACTTGCATGGAAGCTTCTTGTAGGAAAGCAAGAGGGAAAACGCCCAGTTGGTAGACCAAGAATGAGGTGGGAGAATAACATTAACTATGATTTGATGGAAGTAGATTATACAGGGATAGATTGGAAAACATTGGCTCAGGATAGGGATGTATGGAGAGCTTGTGTTCGTGCGGCCATGAACCTACGGGTTCGATAGTGCCAGTGAGTAAGTAAGTAAGTAAGTAAGTAAGTAATATTATAGATATTATCTTAATGACCGAATTTTCATTTAGTACTTAATATTATAGTTAATTGTGATTGATATATTCTAATGTAACACATGTTTTTTCCTGGTGAGTGGGGAAGAAGGCCATACAACCTTAACTCCACCACGCTAAAAAATCAATACATTCTCCGGCGTTTTCATTCTGGTTTTCCTTTTTCCTTTAAAACGTTTTTATTCCCCCTCTTTCATTTCTCATAGTAAAACATTTCCTGCCCTTCTACCAGACTTAACTGTTTTAATTACTGCTGGTGTCCCATTAAAATCACGTGACTTGCTTAAGTATTTCTCTATATTCACCTATCTTTCTTGGTTCAAAAATATTCCTTATAAATTTATTCTCAAATTTTCGTAATATTTTCTCCTCCATTGAAGTAAGATACCATATTTCGCAACTATATAATAACTGGAAGTATGACTGTTTTATAACATTTAGTTTAACATTTTTTCAGAGAATTTGTTATAACAAGTGTTCCTGTAGAGCATGCGTTTATAGTGTAGTTTAATTTCTTTCTGCACCTCACACCTGTTCGTAATTATTGTTCCTACCTAGGTATTTGAATTCTCCTACTTCTTCAAAATTTCCCTCACTTGTTAACTGCCCATTGTCATTATATAATATAACCAAATGCGTATTCGGTTTGATTGATATTTACTTCCGCTCTCAGTTTCTTGGCTGCACATTTAAAACAAAAATTACATAGAAATGGTACAAGATATCCCCTCATTACCATAAGTCAGCATTCTCGGTTTACGAATGACTATTTAACTCATGCCCCAAATGGCAGACAAAAACCAATCACATTTAAATGAATTTTGTTATACAACCAATCACAGTCGTTTTCACCTCGATCTTATCACTTTCATTTTATCCCATTCATTCCAAAAAAGTGACTCCCAGATTGTATATATAGTGCACGAATGTAACCAGATTCTGCGTGCGAGATGTAATAAAAAAAACATTCGTAACAATTGATTATACCATAAAAAGAAGAAACCACTGTTTGCACTTTCTTAAACGTATTATTTCCCAGGAATTAACGTTGCAGAAACCTATAATTGACATATTTACATCATAGGACATCAGAAATTAATTAATAACCTGTAATGATGTGTTTAATTTTTTCTCCACTAGGGTGCATTCTTACAATATTGCGGTTCTATTTGGCAATAAATATGATCTGGTTGCAGTGATGAACAAATCAAACATAATGTTTCTCATTTGTTTTAAAACATCGCCGTTTACATTAAATATATAAATATTTTAAAATAACTGTATTTAAATAATAATTTGTGAGTAAACAGCTTATTTTATTCGTTAAATAGTCCTAACAAATGTCACTCTTGATTTCCAAATTCTTAGATAAATTCACTGCTCACTTCGTGAGTCGTGAATTTATCGATAATTTGGAAATCACTCGTGGCAGTACTTATGATAAACATACTTCCTTTCGGTACGCCACTGCCTACAGTGACCTTTTGAAAGTTCACCGGGATTACTAAATTTACATTTCTGGCACTGCTTACAACATTATATTATAGAGTATATGGCTAAGGTGATTCATTCATTGTAGATCTAGCATTTATTGTTATGTGCTGTTAACCTCGATGTAGGCCTATAACATATGTGACTGTGACACCAAAAGAGTTAGTTCTTTCTCGACACGTGAACTCGTCGTGGAATTATCATCAATTGTCAACTTCAGCATTAAATTGTAGACGCGGGATTAACAAAAAAAGTCCAGAATGGGCGAACCGGTTACGAATGAAACCGTTGCAATAAGATGCATATAAAAACTTTCGCCAGTAAAAACGATGTAGGCCTACCCCAAACCCTGTTATCTCTGACGTCGTTCATGTGCCAAATGTCGGCTACAAATCTACACACAGATGTCAATATCTAATGTACTGTTTTTCTATTTCATTAGACATTTCTTCCTACTACTTTGTTTATTTTTATACAACTACATCGAAAACATTATTTTTTTTAAACCATTCTCTTTACCTAACGCTCATAAAGTGGTGGCCGAATTTTTATGTGGAATTATCTTACGAAATCTTATATATATAAATCAATGTTTGTTTGTTTGTTTGATGGTTTATTTGTATGTGTGTTCGTATTCTATGCGCGGCCATACCGTTGATCCGATTTTGATGGTTTTTTTTTGCAAAATGTTCAGAAGAATCCAGGGATGAACATAGGCTATAAGAGAGTTGTGATATTCAACCCCTTCACCCCTAAAAATCACCCTTTGTAGTGAAAAACGTGAAATAAAGTCCCTAATTCTAAGCTTAAAAGGCTTACGTTGCCTAAACCATAACAAATATACCAAATTAATGTACACAAAATTGAATATCTAAAAAGCTCTACAAAAAAGTCCGCGACAGCATACGTTTATCTTTTACGGATAACTCACAATAACCATTTTTGTTTTTCATTGATGCCAAGAAGATAGGGATAAGTCGATTCTCGGACAAGCGGCTCTGCCATACTGTTTATCCGATTAATACGGGGCTTTTGAAAAATGTTCAGGAAATTCCGGGGATGAACACAGGCTATAAGGGAGTTGTAATGCTCAACCCCTTCACCCCTAAAAATCACCCTTTGTAGTTAAAAACGTGAAATAATGTCCCTATTTTGACGCTTTAATGGCTTACGCTGCCTAAACCATAACAAGTACACCAAATTAATGTAGACGGAATTGAACATCTCAAGAAACACTACAAAAAAGTCCGGGACATCATTCGTTTATCTTCTACGGATAACTCACAATAACCATTTTTGTTTTTCATAGATGCCAAGAAGATCGGGATAAGCAGATTCCCGAACAGTTGCACGGCTGGTGGTAAAAACATATTGGCATTTATTTATGAGTAGCAGCGCACGCCGGGTATTAGATAGTTTGTATATAAATATGTAACAAAGGTACATACAATCTTTATACTATATAAAAATGACTGCAAGTCTGTCTACCTGTCTGTCTGTCCTTCATGGGCTCAAAAACTACTTGACCGATTTGAGTGGGGGTTTCATCATCATTTAGAGCATTTTTCTATGAAATTAAATTAACGTATATAACATATAAGGCCGGAGCTAAAAAAAAGTTCATCGGTACACGAAAAAATAATAGCTTTTTGGAACGCTTAAATGGCTTACGCTGCCTAAACCATGACAAATACACCAACTCAATGTACACAGAAATTATTCTTTAATATATATGTATATATATATATATAAAAGTCCGCGACAGCATTTGTCCATCTTTTACAGATAACTTACAATAACGACTTTTGTCTCTCAACTCATTGATGCCAAGAAAATCGAGATAAGTATATTCCCGGGCAACGCTGGATTCTCTATCATAAGGAGCAATGGGATATAGCCATGGGCTATGGATTAAGGGAGGGTGCAATTTCTTTTCGATTGTATACCTTCTGGATACAAAGGAACAGATGAAAAATGACAAAATACTACCAGGAGTGGTGACACGAACGCGTGTAAGGATATTTGGGGAGAAAACTACAGCGCTATTGAATAGGAAATAAGAATAATAATAGTGAAATGAAGTTGCGTGAATTTTTAGGCTTGGCCAATGGAATTTTTATTGGGGCAAGATCGCTTCTTTCTAAGTTATATCTTAATTGTATTGAAAATAGTAGCTAGATTCAAACTACTAATAACATGCACCTACACACAGTGGACACAGTTCGACTCGCCTTTTCGTTTGAGAAAATGTTTTAAGTACCGGTACGTTTTGTTTGAATTTTCAATATCATTTTTAATAAGTTTTTTTTTGTGCAGACTGGGCATACAAAGGCCATTAAGGCGATTTTGTCATTGTAGAGTGGCACCATGTCTTCACTATTCTTAGTGTGCTAAAGGTGCGTTCAATTGATGACTTAGTGCATGGTAAAGACAGGCATATTACAATTGCTTTTCGATGGATGGGAAAAAATCGCACTCGTCCACAATGTTAACGAAATCATCTTCTTTATCCTTGTCCCTTCGTTTCATCCACATACTGTGCCATAGTTCAATTTCAGTGGACAATCCCTCGATTTTATAATACTCTGAAATTTTGCTCACCGTTGCTTGGACATCTTTCAGATAAGTTTTTTTTTAGGTTCTTAAGATATAACATTTAAAGTTCAAAAGCATGACCTTGCTGTTCTCCAAATCTATCTGACAAAGCTATGTGAAAGGAGTTCAAGTAGGAATTTAACATGGCCACTTTAAAGTAATCTTCGGGATTGCATTGTGGATAACTCGGTGTGTCTGCTTATTGGATGTACTTGGTAGTGTGATTTTCACACCTAGCTCAGAAGCAATAGTCTCCATCTCTTTCATGATGGCTTCGGAGATCTCATAATCTTGTTTGCGATGATCTATTACCAAACTTTTAATGCTTTCAACATGAGCCGTGAATTTAATTAAATCTATAGTCACGGCTTGCAGTGATTTAACGACAGATTCCAAATAACTAGAATATTTTGCCATCAGGCACAAACATAAGATGAAAGTACTTCTACTTGCAACTCAGCTTGTTTTCGGTTTAGTGCGTTTCTTCGACGGCAATCATTTTCAGGCCGTTCATCAATTCCAAAAAAATGTTTCTTAAATATCCCAATACTTTTATATTTTTGCGATCAACTTGTTTCGCAGAGCATGGGATGTTTGGGACGTGCTGTCTTCTCAACGGCGACTCTCGAAAAAGTTTATAATATCCTTAATTGTACCTATCGTATTCTCACCTCGGGCACACTATTTGAATCGTTTACCACAAGATAGGTTTTGTGGCTCGCGCAGTGGAACCTAGTGCAATTTATCATGATGAAATTATCCATGTCAGTGAATACAGTGATCTCTTAATATTAGTATAGGAACCCTGATTGAGGGTACAGCTAAATCTGATAATTTAATACGTTTTGGAAGACCAGCTGTACACCAGGACTGTGACAGGAATTTATGTGTAGTTCCTATGATCTCTATAACTGGCCTATGATATGTCCATAATTTATCTGAAATTTATATTCATTTTTGTAGTAAGGCATTGTTGGTTCATACAGTCTTCTTTTCGGAGTCGAACTCGTGCGGAGTTTACTATCACCAGCATATTTTAATAAAATATTCCTGGTCTTATGTTTTTGTTAGGAAACTTTTAATTAGAGTTGAGATTTTAGAGCGGTTGCATCAGTATTGGGACATTTAATGTTCACAACAGAGAACTGTACAGAGATTTATTTGTATACAGTAAAATCTGCAGACGTCAATAATGTATTATTTACGAAGAACGATATTATTCTCTTCTGAGACAATTTACATAAAGTATATAGAATTCGCGGGTTCAAACCCGGCCGGGGTCGATGGATTTTATAGGACGGAAAAATCCAAGGAGCAAGTCCTCCGGGAGGGACTTTAAGCCGTGGGCCCCGAGTCTGAAGATTTTCAGGCTCGTAAAAAGTCATTAAGCCTGAATGAAAAGGGCTCTAAGCAAAATTTACCGAATTTTCCCGTCCTAGTACTACCTTGGTTTCCTAGATGCCAGTATGAGGCGGAACGCTGACCACGTACTACTCAAAATGACATCTATACGAAAACAAGTGTAACTAAATTAGAATGGTTCAAATTCTTCCCTGTAGGGGAGAGCGCCTAAATCTCTGTGAAGGGAAAACATGGGCTTACAATACAATACAATGTAGAATTCTATTATAATCTTATGCCGACTTTATTTTAAAAAAGTAGAACCCCTGGTCTCTTGTGCACTCTATTATAAAAATAATATATACATATTTTTTTAAATCAATACCACCAAGTTTGTCAATACGAAATTTCTGATATTCTCTCCTGGGATGACATATTTATAACCCACTTCTGAGGCTGGTGCGCCTAAAAGGCGGGGTTACACTTCCCCGATGATATGAGAGATGATGATGATGATGGTAATAATGCACGAGGAGAAGCCTTAATCTAAACTTAATCTGATGAGGTGAATATGATAATGGTGATCAAATTATTTTCGGGAACTATTGGGCCTTGAAGGTTCCTGACATTTTTTTTTCGGGTGAGGAAAAACCCCGAGAAAAAACGTCACCCAGGAAACTTGTTCCGATCGAGGACCGAATTCGAGCCCGCTGCTGACAAGGTAGCACGCTACCTTGAGACCACAGCAGTGGACATAATTATATTGTAAAAAATATGTTTGTTGTCTATAAATTAATCAATAATAAAAATTCAAGTTTTTTAAATGAACATTTTAACTTGAAAAACAAGCATATCTCACAGATCCATTATGTATGAATCTCTGAGTCTAAACTATTCATGACGAGTGTGCTAAAAATACATGGCGAGACAGGCTAAAAAGGAATTTAGCCCAGCAGCCGGCTGTTGACCTCGCATCAACAGAAGTGGGAGAGCATCTAGACAGAATAGAAGCGAGATGTGGTCAGTATGTCGGGTCCCCCAGCCGTTACTGATGATTTTCTCAACCTGGAGCCGCTACTTAATGTAGCTACCTACTTTCCTCATTATGCTGTGTGGGTACCAGTACCATACTGGTCGAAATTCCACGAGAAAATGTCTTCCCTAATCGGGACCCGAACTAGCGCAAGTCCCGTAACCCTCCTCCAAAGCATCATGACTTAACCCATTCGCCACACAAGATGAGGTACGCTCTCTTAACTCTGCCTGTTATATATTTTACAATATTTTGTACATCCCTTGGCAAAGTAGCCTTCTGTTAATATTTATGAATAGTAATGGTACGTGTTTTGGTCTTGACCCTTATTGTGATCTCAAGTACCATTATCTTTTGTTCGTTTTGAATATCTGAAATAAGACAATGTAATTTACGACGACTTAAATCCGGTTTCTTCGGAAATGAATTGAGCATTTAAACCTGAAGCCAATGGGTTAAATCGCTTGGCTACGGCGCGGGCCGATGAGTATCTTAACAAAATATAAAACAAAGACTTTTATTGAAATATTCGTTTAGTTCTTTATTCAGACTGGGAGGATAGACTGTCCTGAACATCGCGAACTGAGAGGTCCATTGTGCTATCCCAGTATTGAGGAAGATGAGTTGTATGAAAGCCTACTCTACGTGTTATGTATGTTATAGGTGTGTCAAGTTGATGTACCAGGTCCTACTCCCATGATCCATACTGTCATTCTTTATTGGGCCTGTAGCCACGAGGGAGGCTACAACCCTCCCGTTGTCCCCTAGACCTTTTAGTTAATAGGGTGCTGATAAATGTTAATAGAATGAAAAAAGCGTTTACATTTTAGTAATTAACATGTATTTACACAAATAGAACGTGAACAATAATGTTGTGTTACTTGATACGGTAAACACATTGAATGAGTAATGAACAAAATAAATAGAATGCAAATATTTTTCTTCCAACAGTGGGAGGGGTTCAACTATGATTGAGGGGAAGGGAACACACTGTGGTACTTTTTCCCATCGCTGGTTTATAGACTCTATTACCAATAATGTTTGATACGATTCATTCAAGTAAGATGACGGCCATATTTGTGGAAGTAGTGCTGTTGCTTTGTGCCAAATTCTTCTCGCATTTCCACAGCTGTGATGTTTTGTTTGAATGTGTCAAGTCATCCACATTTCTTATACAGGATGTAACTAAATTCCCATTACAGACTTTGAGGACGTGAAACGGTGACCAAGACGGTTAAGTTTAGCATAGAAAATCATGTCCGGATATGTACCGTTTTCGCTACACGCAAAGTACCACAACACACTTCAACTCTCCCGATTTTTTTTTTGGATACGTCATTCACTGATCACTCGATGTATCAAGTTCACTACAAGTTTGTTTGCATGCCATTCAGTTGAGTTTGTGATCCGCCCAGGGATGTTTGTACCTGCTATTGTTGCTTTTGTCTTTGTCCATACTTCACTAGATTGCGTGTGCTACATTTCATTTGTAGTGTGCTGTTGTTGAACATGGTGAACTACATGTTTGCAGAATATGCAGACATATTGTTATTGTATGGCGAAGCTCGGTGCAATGTGAGGGCTGCTCGTCCGAGATCATGTGGACCACGGATTCGGGGCAAGAGTGGATAGGTCGTGAGGCCCGATTGCTTGGCCGGCACTTTCTCCCGATTGACCCCGCTTGATTACTATCTATGGGGCTAAATTAAATTCATTATAACTTATACGAGACTCCTGTGGCATCCAAGGAAAACCTACTGGAACGGGTTATGGCTGCGGCGGTACCGTATCTGTGTTGACGTCGATGGTCGTCTCATCGAGCTCTTCTTCTAAGTGGAACCATACGATAAGCAGCGGGGATCAGGGAGAGGAACGTGTATTGTGGTTTTTTGCGTGTAGTGGGAAAACGGTACGTTTCCGGACACGTGTTATTAGGCAAAATGTAACAGTCTTGGATCTCACTACACGTCCCCATAAAACTGTAATGACAATTTAGTTAAACCCTGTATACCGGAGAATAATTCAGTCGATGTATTTATCTTCTCCTCTTGCTAATACTCCGATTAATATAACAATATGCCGCGTTTTTCTTTGCTGTGGGATGTTGGGAATACAAATGTTGTGCTCTACTTTAGACCAGAGTTGGTTTGGAAACTGTTCAATTATACGAGGCATTTGTAATGGTTTCGTCATAATGTATTTGTATATCGTTTTTGTCTGCGTTTGATGTTAGGGTAAAGGGCTGAACTAGCAATGATGCGCAATTATAAAGCCGCACGTATCTTCCCACAGATCACTAGTCGCTAAACATAACGTTAGTTATCACTTGTTGCCAACATCTGTAATTATGTTTATGCTAAATCAAAATGTTTAATGGGTTGATCGGTGATTTAGTCCAGCGATAACTCACCAAAGTTCACTGAAGTCTCCACTATAGGCAATTTAGCGCACGTTTTTGCAGATGCTTATAATTGACTAGAAGTCAATTTCATTTGTATATTTTTATGACTAGACGAATTTGAAGCCAATATTTTGATGAAAAGGCAATTCCTAAGCATACTTTTAAGAATGGGCTTATTGATATCTATCAGTTGAAAGGTGCTAAGTACCAAATTAAAAAAAAAATAAATATTGCACTAGATTACTGCAACGTGCTATGAAACATTACATATCAACAGGGCTAAGTCCAGAAGAGACTGTATAGTGTTATTAAGATCACCAAAAGATGGCAGTAGTGCTAAGGCCCCAAGTTGTTTCACAACAATGGTGCAATGTGCCATTTGCTTCATTTTTTATGTGTTGTAAACAGTGAAGTTGCTTATTTGTGATCACTATTATACAGTACGGTTTGTGAAGAGGGAATTGTTATTTAAAAAAAATACTATTTGCAGACCTGTGACTAATGAATGGAACATAGCACCTTATGAAATGTTTGCAGGACATTGCACCTTTCATAATATATTTTTTAAGTATTAATTTGTATGCTATCATAAACCTACTGGTAAAGTTTGTAATTTATACATTTGATTGAATCTCCAAAAATAAATATCATAAATTGTTTCTTAGAGACAATTTTTTATTAATAACTAGCTAATACCCGGCGTGCGCTGCTACACCTAAATAAATAAAAAGTAATGCGCTTTTATGTTTAGTTGAATAAGTGAAAAGAAAAATAATTATAAATTTATATTTTTTAGATACCCCGTACGTTGCCCGGGAATCTACTTATCCTGATCTTCTTGACATAAATGAGCTGAAATACGAAAACTTAATGTTTTTATGTTTAGTTAAGTAAGAGATAGGAAAAATTTATATCGTAATTATTTTTAGATATCCCGTGCTATTTACCCGGCGTTGTCCGGGGATCTACTCATACCGATCTTCTTGGCATAAATGAGCTAAAAGACAAATTCGTTATTGTGAGTTATCCGTAAAATAATTCCCGTCATGTGCTGCTATGCTTGCACAGGAATTTACGTACTTGTCTCGATCTTCTTGGCATCAATGAAAGACAAATATGATTATTGTGAGTTATCCGTAAGAGATAAACATATGCTGTCGCGGACTTTTTGTAGAGCTTTTTGAGATATTCAATTCTGTGTACATTAATTTTGTGTATTTGTTATAGTTTAGGCAGTGTAAGCCATTTGAGCGTCCAAATAGCCACTTTTTTTCACGTTTTCCACTACAAAGGACGATTTTTAAGGTTGTGGGAATTGAGTATCACAACTCTCTTACAGCGAATGCTCATTCCGGGAATCTCCTGAACATTATGCAAAAAGCTCCATCACAATCGGATCAGCGGTATGGCCGCGCACCTTTCTACTGATAAGTACCCAATTTGTTTGCCAAACTTTGATGAAGAAGTAATTTGATGCGAATATTGTAATGAAAAGGTAATTTCATGAGTATATTTATTGCACATTTAATGAGTACACTCACTCAATGGCACTATCGAAACCCTAGACTCATGGCTTCACGGACGTAAGCTCTCCATTCATCCGAAATCTGAGCTAATGTTTTCCAGTCATACCGTGCATAATGCACTTCTCTGAAATCATGACAAATATTATTCTCCCACCTCATTCTTTGGCCTACTACTGGAGTTTTGATTCTGGTTTCCCTGCAATACGTTTTATGGCCCTCTTTCATGCTCCATTCGTGTCATATGCCCTGTCGATCGCAGTCTACGAGATTTGACTGTTCTTATTATGTCTGCTTGTCCATAAAAATCAAGTAGCTGACTCTTATGAAGTCATGTCCTTCTCCTGTCTCTTTATATCTCTTTTGTCCAAAAATTTTCCTAAGTAATTTATTCGCAATACTAGTAATCTTTTCTCCTCCCTAGAAGTAAGAGTCCGTGTTTCGCATCTATGTAATTTAACTAGGAGAATTGAAGTTTATATACAGGCTTCTTCGTTTATATCCTAACGGGCACACGGCGTTTTGCCTGTGCGAGGTTGGGAGTGCCAAAGCCGGCTTTGCTCCCAGATAAACTCCTCGTGTAAAGCATCCATGAAAATGTTACATTATATATACAGGGTCACCTTGTTTTTAACAATCGACACGTGTACACTTATAAGGTTTTAGTTTTAATAATTTAATTGCTTAATGTGCAAAAGACTGAAATTCCCACCTGTTATGCTACTTTTGGTATGGGTTTTGTTGGTATACGTTCAAAACTGGCGCCTATCTCGTCTAACTTTCTGTTAAAATTGTACGTTTCTCCGTCATTCCTATGAAATGATCATTTCTTCAGTAGGGAAACAGATAATGACGATGATGATAATAATAATAATAATAATAATAATAATAATAATAATAATAAATTATATCAGTAATAAGTTAAATAACTTCACAAAAATAATATGAGTAATAAACACTGCATTTAAATAACAAACAAACTTAAAGAAAACAAGAATAAAAATAAAAATATTACCTTGGCGACTCATATTCTTCAATATACCATGAGCTTGTCAAGTACATCAATTTTTATACATGATTTAAACGCGGAGTTTATGTAGGAGCAATGCCGTCTGTGCCACACCCAACCGCGCACAGGCGAAACGTCGTGTGCACGTTAGGTTATAAATGAAGAGCCCTGTATTTTCAGTTTAATGTTTATGATATATGTTTTGGACGTTAATACTCCCTGAAAAGTACAATACCATGCATTTACAAAATTGAACCTGTGATTAATTTATTTGTGCAACTCATTCCTCTTTGTAATTATTGTTCTAGGTGTACGATCTCTTGGCTTTCAGCAGAGTGTCTAAACTTAATCCCAGCTGACCTGTACGAAAAAAAAGAGGCGAAAGACACGAAACGCACACAATAATAGCGCAACCTTGGGGTTGAAAAAGGGCATCTTATAAAATAAGGTAAGAAAGCCACAAGGAATACTAGTGGCAATCGTCAGTTAAAATTTCAAATAATTATTCAGGATTGAAAGACTTCAGATCATACAGAACAATTACATTCAAGGACTTGTAGAAGGCGACTATCCATCCATCCATAGTAATTCTGCCCGAAGGCAGGTCCTTCACTGCAATCATAGAATTTTCATGTTATGCTTGCAGTTTTACTAGGGAATTGTTGGTGTGGTATCTTCCCGTTGCTTTCCACACCGGAGAAGGATGATGATGGCCATATGATTTCGGGGACCGTTTGGGCCTTAAAGTTTTCCTGACATTTGTCTTACAGGTGAGGAAAAGCCTCGATAAAAACCTCACACAGGAAAACTGCCCCGACCGGGGATCGAACCCGGGCCCGCTGCGTGGCAAAGCAGCACGCTACCTCGAGACCAGAGCGGTGGACAAGGAAACATGGAGAATATCAATTGAATGTGATCCCAAATAAGTCCCCACAAACGTATATCTCTATAGAATATCTCTAAGGTAGATTTTCCCGTTAAGTACAATAGGTAAAAGAAGTTTGACTTGCTGTAATAAAGAAGTGATGTTACTAAAAATTAAATTGCAAGTAAAATAGGAAATAGTGACTTACAAATCATTAAACCAATACGCATTAAATTGGCGTTAAGCCAATAACGGAACAAGCTATCCGCCAAATAGAAATATAATGATTGCGAATTTAGTTTGTCAACATTAAGTTTAGTTACTTGCAATTTGAGTATAATGTGTGTATACTTAATTTTATAATGTTTGTTAATAACATATCAACAATTCATAAGTAAATATATAAAGTGGATTAGGCAGTGTTAAAGCTGCGAATATAATTAGCTGACCAATAAAAACATGAGAATGAAGTTTTGTTTTATTTAAAAGGTTTCACAATATCTTCCTGCGCCAAAATAATCTATAGTCATTCTCCTCCACATTAACCTGTCATTTCAATCTCCATCGTCCAATCCTTTTTCCTCTCAAGATGCTCAAAACTCCATCAATCATAGTTATTTTTGGCTGTCCTCTTCTTCTTCTTCTTCTACGAAGTGGCGCCCGTTCTATTCTTCTTCTTGGGGATCTGACTTCTGTCATTCTTTTTACATGATAATACCATTTTCATTGTTTGGCTGAACTGCACTTCTACTTACGCTTGATTTTTCAGTTAATTATTGTAAACTATAGCTCTTCTCTTGCATTTACTAACATTACTTAATATATTAAACTTTTTCAAACAATTTTTATAACATTATTAGAAAAAATTGAAGCATTTATTTAAATACGCAAATCACAATATTATGACACTGTCAGGCAATATTGTGATGCTAACTGCTAATTTCTCCACAGAGTATATTACTTAGTCTATGATTTTGCTATCGCTGTTTTGGGTTATCACTGGTTGGATCTGCGTTAGGGAGTGATAAGTAATTCTACACCCATTTTAAATAAACGTTTGGTAATTTCAATATTATTAATATTTTTTTTAACATAGATTTGGGGATTTATTGCAAAGATTGGTCATTTAAATTTCATAGCGACGGGTAGTAATCGAGGATGATAATCGATATGTGGTTCGATTGTGGGTTATCGCTGGCTCTATAAACTCTGGCGCATGCACACTCTTGTTCTATAGGATTTTCAAAATATATCACGCAAGTTTAAGTGCAGTTTTTCTTTTTGTTTTTTACGATATCCAAAATTAAAGGTAGAATATTCATCTTTCGTGAGAATAAAGTTAATTTGATTAACTCACTGGCTTTCAAATATTCAAGATTAAATGTATGGCCATCAATTAATATCTTAAGAGAAATAAGTTTGACGTAATATAACAAAGGAAAGTATGGACTCTCGTAGAATCAAATGATAACTGGTTCATCAAACTCTGGACATGTAGAGTAGCTTATTACGACGATGTAGTTATAGATGTGTCCTTGTACTGGATTCTTCATCCACTAATGATAAATTAGTTTAGAGCAGCGTTACAGAGTCGAATCTTAATTACAGATAATGTTGACTCAAAAAAGTCCAACGGAAAATAGATTCCAGCCAAACAAATGCAAAAATTCTGTCGATTTTTTTTTTATACTCTATGGAAATGTCGGTAAAGGAAACTGATTCTTTTGGTAGCTCAGATGGTTGCGAGTTAGAATCAAGAATTCATTAATTCATCCGTATATGTAATTTTTTCTATGGAGATTGATCCCTTTCATTGACCATCTTCTTGCGGTTTGAGTTCAGTATATCATCGTTTTCTGGAGTTTTCGGTTTCGTTACTGCATCGGTTTCCTCCTCAACAGCCATACTCTCTGTCGAGGATATTGTAGTTGGTGTTTCCATTACTGTCGATTGGCTTTTTGAGACTATATAATTTCACTCAATAGCTTCTTACGAGGTTGTATTTGAACTGGAAGAGAAGTTTTTCTTTTTGGACAATCTTCTTTCTCATCATTGGGCTCAAGTCACACAAAACTGACATTAGTTGACCTATGTGAGAGATGTGAAGATTTTATCCCGTAAGATATATTAATGCTAGTATGTTATTTTTCATTTCCATCTTCAGAGCTCCGTGACGTTGTAAACTGGAAATGAGAATGGCAATCTCACCTACTCGTTCCTTACATATTGAAATGAACTTAAGGTTGTTGTTACGATGGAGATGGATACCTCAAGGGATAAAATAAACAGTCGAATTGTGATGGTAGAAGATTCAGGCTTGGTGATTATATACATGTTTGTTCATCATTAGCATATAACAATTTTGTTACACCTTCGTGTTTAAGGAACAGTCGTTCTTACACAACAGAAAAGTTACTTTCAAATAAATAGCTTTTCTTGTTAACTGCAGAATTTAAATTTGTTCTGTACTCACTTTTAAAATCTGTTGAATCCGTACATGTAGCTCTAGTGGCGCAGGTCAAGCTGAATATCTTGAAATTGAACTTTTCATGGTGTTTATTCGAAGAAAAAATTTCATATTCGCAGAGGTGTTTTTACTTGTAATTATATTAAAATAAAGGCGTACGCATGAATACGAGAAAATATAGGTGTCCCATTCGAAGCACCCACGTTTTAATTAATCATAACTAACAAAGTATGCGGAATTATGAAATTAGGCCGGTATTAAACGAAACAGAAACTCAAAGAATTTATTTTCATTGCCACACACTAAATCACATCTATATGTGCACCATTAGTAGCACGAACAATATCAAGTATGTATTCTATTTCGTGCCACGTTCTGTCCAACATGTCCATTGGTACTGTTGCAATTGTGTCAAGGATACGGGTTCGTAAATCATGAAGATCTTGTACTGGAGTCGCAAATACACGGTCTTTTATATACCTGAAAATATTTTGTGCTCGTTGCTGAGGAGTCGCCATTTTGTTTTGTCATTATTGTCCAACATTCGACAGATGAATTGACTACAACAATGAAAACGAAAATTCTTTGAGTTTCTCTTCCTTTTAATACCAACCTCATTTCATAATTCCGCATACTTTGAGAGTTATGATTAATTAAAATGTGGGAGGATTGAATGGGACACGGTGTATTTTTCTATACTTCACCGCACAGACGCACTGAATGAAAACACAATCTTACATAAACTAAGTAATTGACTCACTGATTACTCGCAGCTCTGGTAATGACAACTGCACTCTGCCCAAGTCAAAGTTCTTCAATCACCGGTCGTCAAAACTTTTATGGGTAAGATGTTCTCAGGGCTTTCCTAACTTGTAAGAATGCCGGATTCGATAGAGGCAGCAAGTTACTAATGATTATTACTTTAAAAACTTAATAGTTAAGTTCCATTCCATTAACTTCGTTTAACCTCTCTATTAACAGGTACATTTTACATGCCATATGCCACCAGGGCCGCAAATTGACACTACCTGTTTTATAATAATTCTGCCCGAGGGCTGATCTTTCACTGCAATCATAGCATTTTCATGCTATGCTTTGTACCATTACTAGGGAATTATAGGTGTGGTAGCTTCCCGTTGTTTTCCACATCGGTGAAGGATGATTTTGATAATGAAAAGGATAATGATGGCCGAATGATTTTCGGGGATCGTTGGGCCCTAATCTTCCTAAAATTTGTCTTACAGGTGAGGAAAAACCCCGAAAAAACCTCAACCAGGAGTCTGTCCCGACCGGGAATTGAACCCGTGCACGCTGCGTGAAAAGGCAGCACGTTACCTCGAGACCACAGCGGTGGACCACTACCTGTTGGAGAGGGATTTTAAACTATGGATCACACCATATCTCTTGACCACACAAAGACGTGGAACGCTTCCTCGAATACGTGATCAGCTCAATGTCAGGTCCTGCTCCGAGACAACACAACATTAAGACGAAACACACCACTCACACACATTCATACTAAACATTGCGAATATGATAGTGACTATTATGAAGGGTTAATGATGTTCGGGGTTCGTTTGAGCCTTAAAGATTCTGAGAATTGTCTTACAGGTGAGGGAAAACCCCGAAAAAAATCACCTACATCATCTAGCACCGACAGGAAGCAAACTCGGACCCGCTGTGTACGGGGCAGCTACACTACCCCGAGACCACAACGGTGGAAATAATAATAATCATGATGATGTCAATAATAATAATAATAATAATAATAATAATAATAATAATAATAATAATAATAATAATAATAATAATAATAATAACAATAATAATAATAATAGCTAAAGATGGTTTGATTATGGGTGATCCGTTGAGCCCTCTTTTGGCAGAGATTTTTATGGATGACTTAGAACAAACCATACATAAGAATGTATTAGCTAGAAATGTTCTATTTTGGTATCGTTATGTAGATGATGTCATAGCAGGCTTCACAGGAACCAAAAGACAATTGAATCCCTTTTTAAATTTTATTAATAACATTCACAGAAGTATTAATTTCACAATGGAATTAGAAACAAATAATAGTATAAATTTCTTGGATTTATCAATAAAACACATTGATAATAAGTTTGAGTTTGGTATCTTTCACAAACCATCTCATACTGATACCACTATCCATAGTTCTTCTCTTCACCCATATACTCATAAGATGGCAGCCTTTAATAGTTACATTCATAGACTTTTAAATATCCCTCTTTCACCCTTGGAATATTATAATGAATTGAATATTATTAAACAACTGGCTGTTAATAATGGCTACGACCCTGAAATTATAGAATGTTTAATTAAGAAGGTTCATTACAAAAAAATCAATTAACAAAGTTTTTCCTTTACCCAAAGAATACATAAGGAAATATGTCGTAATGTCATACATAGGCCCACTTTCAAATAAAATATCTAAACACTTTAAAAAGTTGGACATTAATGTGGCATTTAAAACTAATAAAACTCTACAAAATATAATAACAAACAATAAAACCAAAACAAAAAAAGAAAAATTATCAGGTGTATATAAATTGAAGTGTGGCACATGTGACAATGTCTATATAGGACAAACTGGTAGACCTTTTATCTCTCGGATAAAGGAACACATGAGAGCATATAACAGAAATTTAGAAAATTCAAAATATGCTAACCACCTATTCCAATTTAATCATTGTTTCGATCCAAATTTTGAAAATTTACATATTTGTGATAAGGGTAAGAAGTTAGATCTTTTGGAGGCTGTAGAAATTAATAAATTTAAAAGTAGTAAAAAATTGTAAAATTCTCAACTTGATTTGAATGAATCCCCTTTGTTAAATTTAAAAATTTAAATAAATATTGTTGTATTGTTGCTTAGATCAGTTGGAACACAATTCATAATTTGTTAACATTTCTGAAGAAGGTACAGTGTACCGAAACAGCTGTCACTGACTTATATAATAAATATGAAAATCAAATAAAACTACGTTTTATTTTTATTTAATTAATAAATATGGATTTTCATCAAGTAAACACCAACTCAATTGTTTAAAATAATAAATGGCGAAGAAGTGCCAGAAGAGTGGAAAGTCGCTATTATAACATCGATTCATAAGAAGGGAGACAAGAGAAAGTGTGAAAATTATAGAGGCATATCAGTAACGAGTACATTAAGTAGAATATATGGACGTATACTAAGTAAAGTGATTGATATAGAATACCAGGATAAAGAAATGGAAGAACAATCTGGTTTTAGAAGTGGTAGGTCATGCACAGATAATATATTTTGCATAACACAAATGATAGAAAAAAAAGAGCAACTAACAGAGATTTACGTTTGATTTTTGTCGATTTAACCAAAGCATATGATAGCATTCCCCAGAAAATGTTATGGGAAACTTTAGACGATTCCAACATTACCAAAAAATTAGTAGAAAGCTATAAAAGCATTATACAAAGGATCTATTTCGAAAATAAAAGTTGGAAATCATATAACAAAGGATTTACTATTACAAAAGGTTTAAGGCAAGGTTGCAGTTTATCTCCAACACTATTTAAAAATTTATCTCGAAAGAGTACTAAGAGACTGGAGGAAAAAATGTCAAAAAATGGGCGATACCTATCCAAAACACCATGTATATTCATTAAATTTTGCAGATGACCAGATATTAATAGCACAGGACCACGATGACATAGAATATATGACTAAAAAACTAAAAGAAGATAATGAAAAATGGGGACTTTATATAAACATAAAGAAAACTAAATACCTGTGTATAGGAGAAGAAATGAAAAATATAAATTTCAACAATGGAGAAGAACTAAAACCTAGTATTGTATGCACTTATTTAGGAACAAAATTAGACCATTCAGGCGATAACACAGTGGAAATTAAAAATAGAATCGCACAAACAAAACAAGCAATAAATGCTTTAAACTCTGTTTTGGTGGAGCAAAAATATTACAAAAATAGAAAATTACAAATATATCAAACCATAATTCAGAGCATTTTAACATATGGTGCTGAAGTCTGGCAAATTCCTACCAGGGAATGAAAAGAATTTTAAGTACAGAAATGGATGTTTTAAGAAGATCAGCTGGAAAATCTAGAATGGATAGAATACGAAATAAAGAAATAAGGGAAATTATGGGTGTACAAGAGGAGCCGGACATCATAGACATCATAGAAAAGAAAAGATTGCAGTGGTATGATCATGTCAAAAGAATGCCAGAGCAAGGATTGCCAAAAATTGATATGGAATGGATCCCAATGGAAAGGAGGAAGAGAGGAAGACCGAAGAAAACTTGGATAGAAGGGGTACAGGCAGCTATGAATATCAGAGGAATGGAGGAAGATCAATGGATGGATAGAGAGGAATGGCGTTTGATTTCCGGAAGACGGCGGCAGCTGCCATGATACCGGATGATGATGATGATTATTATTATTATTATTATTATTATTATTATTATTATCATTATTATTATTATTATTATTATTATTATTTCTGAGGCAAAACGGTTGATTTTTCAGTATTTAATTTTTTCGATAAGAATAGGAAGCTGGCTTCGTGCATCAACCTCCAACTTGGAGGAACAGGCATGCGGACCTAGAACAGTAGTTCCAAACTCTATTCAATGGATATCCAAGGATGCTTCAATAGTTAACAGGGGACCCGTGGGCATCATACATTTTTTAATTAACAATATATATTTACGGTTTTCTTCATGGAGAAGACTACTAAAGCCCTGGAACATATTGTACATAAGCAAATGACTGAATATCTCCAAGAAAATCACCTCCTTGATCCTTATCAATCCGGCTTTAGATATGGTCATAGCACAACCACAGCTTTGCTAAAAATTACTGAAGATATTCGTGAAGCCGTGGACAGACGTCAATTGACTCCTTTAACCTTACTTGACTTCAGCAAAGCTTTTGACACAGTAGACCACGACTTACTTATGATAAAGCTCAAGCACCTACACTTGTCGACAGCGCTGTATCCTGGTTCGACTCATACGCTGCACGGTCGTCAACAATACGTTTCATAATAACTCTAGAATCTTCGTCTTGGCGCAACGTGGCCGGCTGAGAGTCCCCCAGGGCAGTGTTCTGCGGACCTCTTCTTTCTCTCATCTCAATCTACATAAATGACTTGCCAACTGTACTAAAGCACTGGCGTTATCAACCTCTACGACTGATGATCTCCAAATTTACCTACATTCAACTCCTCATTCTCTCTATACCAGCTTGACAAAAATGAATGACGATCTCATATACCATCTTTAACTGGTCTTCAGTATCGGTCTAAATCTAAATCCTAACAAGTCACAAGTAATTCTAATGGGACAACAAAGACTGCTTACAAACTTTGACATATCTACACTACCAAACATTACTATAAATAATATAATCATCCCTTATTCTTCTTCAGTAATAGATCTTGGACTACATCTAGACGCAAATTTAACCTGGCAAAACACAAGTGAAACACATATTAAAAAGACTTTCTCCATCTTACATGATCTTATACGTTTACAAAGAATTTTCTCCCAGTTTCGTTAAAAACAAAATCCTTGTGGCAGAATCTTGGTGTTACCAGCACATACCTTCGATTATTGTGACATTATATATAATGATCTAAACTATGACTTGTCGCAGAGACTGCAGCGTGTTCATAATGCTTGCGTTCGATTCATTTTCAATATCCGCCGTTATGACCATATTTCCCGAACACTTTAATAACCTCTCTTGGCTCCGTCCTTTACTGGACAGACGGTAAATTGGTCACTTTTTCACTCTTTTTCAAGGCTTCTGAATTCCTACAGTCCCTGACTTACCTGGCGTCTAGATTTGCAGAATGTATCCTCGTTACCCACAAGATTGACCACGAGATCACAAGATAGCAGTCTGCTAACAATTCCTCTTCATAGCACTGTCCTCCTATTCTACTTCCTTCACAGTAGCCTCTGCCCGCTCCTGGAATCTCCTTCCTCAGATATCAGGGGTTGCCGCACACTTGGTACCTTTGAAGTCACGCTTATACAGTTACCTGTTGTCTAATAATTAATATTTTCTCTATTTATTTAATTTTATACTAGTCATTAATCTTTTCCTTTTTTTTATATATATTGTACATTATTATATTTAATTCGTTAAATTTAGAGTAAATCAAAATACATTATAAATATTAATTGTATTGTATTCATAACTTGTAATCGTTTAATATATATAGTGTAATTTAGATTTAGACGATTTTTTTGTTTGTATTTTTTTTAAAACCTGGTTGATGTGGTAGACAAGGCCTTAAGGCCTTAACTCTGCCAGGTAAAATAAAGCTATTATTATTATTATTATTATTATTACATAACAACGAACTACTTGGTCTTTATAGGAAGCCAGATGTAATAAGAACAGTTCAGTCTCGTAGACTGCGATGATTTGAGAGAAGTAGATTATACAGGGAATGATTGGAAAGCATTAGTTGAGGATAAGGATGTATGGAGACCTTATGTCCGCGCGGCCATGAACCTACGGGTTCGATAGTGCTAGTGAGTAAGTAAGTATAGTTTTCAACACAATTATTATACAATTCTGTACGATACTAAAATGTAGAAATCAACTTAGTTCATGTTGGTACGGTCCACCGCAGTGGTCTCGAGGTAACGTGCTGCCTTGTCACGCAGCGGGCCCGGGTTCGATCCCCGGTCTGGGCAGTTTTTCTGGGTGAGGTTTTTATCGGGGTTTTTCCTCACCTGTAAGACAAATGTCAGGAAAATTTAAGGCACAAACGGTCCCCGAAATCATATGGCCATCATTATCATCATCGTCCTTCACGATGTGGAAAGCAACAAGAAGCTACCACACCTACAATTCCCTAGTAAATCTGCAAGCATAGCAGAAAAATGCTATGATTGCAGTGAAGGACCTGACTTCGGGCAGAATTACTATGGATGGATGGATGTTGGTACTACTTCGTAGATGTTAATATGTAATGCCTAAATAGCATAAGTGTGGAGAGTTATACAGGTTGTCCATTCAAACCTCCCATATTTTAATAATCATAATGAACAAAGCATGCGGAATTATGAAATGAGGTTGGTATTAAACGAAACAGAAACTCAAAGCATTTTTATTGCCACACATTAAAACACTTCTATATGTGCACCATTTCATGAATCTATTCTTCTAAAACACGTGTATGAGCACCTCCTGATTTTTTTTAACGCTTCCAGTCGCCAGAAACTTCTCAAGCCATGCCTTAATGGTCTTCACATTAGGTGCATTTCCTCTATATGCTCTTCGGCAATTTCTTTGCACTGTAATTATTGACTTCGTCTCTGCATACCAGAAAACATTTTGTGCTCGTTGCTGAGGAGTCATTTTGTTTTATGTCATTACTGTCCAACATGCGACAGATGCATTTACTGCAACAATGAAAACAAACATTCTTTGAATTTCTCTTTCTTTTAATACCAACCTCATTTCATAATTCCGTATATTTTGAGCGTTATGATTAATTAAAATGTGGGAGGTTTGAATGGGACACAGTGTATATTAGCGTCCCGCGCCGTACTCGAGCTGTTTAAGGCATGGTGTCTTGGTGCAGACTTACGGGGATTGCACTGATTCGAGTCCCCATGGGCAAGACATTTTCTTATGGAATTTTGGCCAGTATAGGACAGATGCCAATTCAGCTTCGTGAGGAACTGGGTAGCTGTAATAACTAGTGGCTCCAGATTGAGAAAACCAGATATAATGGTTGGGCACCCAACATTCTGATCACGTGCCACCATTACACTGACTAGATAATCTTCTACCTTTGTGACTAATACATGTGGTAGGCCAAGAGCTTCTACTCCTATCGCGCCTTGGAGTATTAGGTATTTGTTTGAGGATCCCTGAATTAAGTCCAATGAGATCCACAGTTAAATCTCGTAGACAGTGATGGGCAGGACATGTGGCACGAATGGGAATGAAAGACATGCATGGAAGCTTCTTTGTGGGAAAACCAGAAGGAAAACGCCAAGTTGGTAGACCAAGGATGAGGTGGGTGAATAACATTAACTATAATTTGAAGGAAGTAGATTATACAGAGAATGATTGGAAATCATTAGCTCAGGATAGGGATGTATGGAGAGCTTATGTCCGCGCGGCCATGAACCTACGGGTTCAATACTGCCAATGAGTGAGTTAGTTAATTAGAGATCCGCGAACAATAGAACAACATATTTTCTTATAGCTACCAGGAAGTTTGTTCAGCTCGGCCTGTTTGGTTCGCATGACCAAAGTAGAGGAGTGGTAAACTAAAGGAATACTTCGCGGAATTTACTGTTTTCCATCGTAGTTTAACTTCTCACTTTATAGGTAATTTTACGTTCCCCACTTCACCCGGGCCTTATACTGGCACTCCCCGTCTGGAGTGGGATTTAAAAATTGGATGGCACATATACTTTTTTGAGCACACAAGGACATGGGGGCCTGCCCGAATGAGTGATCAGCTCAATTCAGACCCTTCTTCGAGACAACACGAACATATAAGACGAAACAAATAATTCACTCACTAATTCATACCAACATGGCGAATATGTGTAATGGCTGACAGTGAGTAGTGAATATACTGGTCGCTCGTGTTTTTGCAGTTTTCAGCAGGTGATTGTGTTTTACAGGTAGTATCGGATATTTTTAATTTATTTGTGTGTACATTTATTCTGTAATAATGGCGCCACGCAAAACAAAGAATTCCGACGAGAATAAAGAAGAAATGACAAAGCGTGTGATGCAGGAATGTTTGAGGGACCTTGCCATGTTGCAGCTGCTAAAGGACTCGGTGCGTGAGGCGATAGTGAGTGAGTTGAAAACAACCATAGATCGGAACACTGAGGCCATTAAACAGTTGGAGCTGTCGTTACAGGATAGGGATGCTTAAATAATGAAACTAGAACAACTGTTGTGCGAAAAAACTGAATCCCTTGAACAGTACCAACGCCGCCAATGCTTACGTATCTTTGGCATCCCTGAGATGGACGCTGAGGATACAGACAAAATAGCTGTCGATGTGGCGTCTAAAATAGGTATTAAATTAGAAACAAGTGATATTGATAGGAGCCATCGTGTGGGGAGAAAGGCGGACCGGCCTCGGCCGGTTATCGTCAAATTCGTAAGCTATAGGAAAAGGAGAGAAGTTTTCCAGAACAAAAAACAGCTGAAAGGGAGTGGTATAACAATTAGGGAAGACTTAACTCAAATGAGGTATAAGCTATTAAAAGAATGCATCTCCAAATATGGTGTAACAAATGTGTGGACAATTGACGGAGCAATCCATGTTAAAGAAGGAGATAACAAACGCATCATTCTCAGGGCCTCAGAAATATAATTAGTGCGAACACGGACAGTGAATAACCTACAGTTATCACTTTACACATTTTATTAATAGTAAATAAAATTAAGATATTCTTAGTGACGTGATATAAAGTTTAGTTTGTAAGTTTGTTGAAATATTTTACGACCATTTTTCGTATAAATGATGATTTTCCTTTGACAGTCTTTCGACCCATTAGCATTTTACCTACCCTTTCAAAAGCTCTGGAACGATTAGTCCATAAACAACTGACTGAATACCTAAATGAATACAACCTTCTAGATAAATTTCAGTCAGGCTTCAGGACAGGACACAATACAAATACTGCTCTACTAAATATTTGCGAAGACATACGCGAAGCTGCTGATAATCGAAAACTTACCATTCTTACATTACTGGACTTTAGTAAAGCATTCGACACGGTAGACTTGGACTTATTGTTGCATAAACTTAAAAAACCTCTTACTCTCTGATAGTGCCACGAAATGGTTCAATTCCTACCTTCATGAGCGCCAGCAATCTGTTATAGGAAATCATACATTATGTTCTTCTTGGTCCTTCCGTAAGGCTGGGGTTCCACAGGTTCGGTACTTGGACCTTTGCTTTTTTCAATCTACATAAATGACATATCTAACTCCCTAAAGCATTGCAAACATAATTTATTTGCAGACGACATGCAAATCTACATCCACACAGACAAATATTCACTAAATGACGCTGTTGCCAAAATTAACGAGGATCTTAACTCACTAATGACTTGGACAGTTAAATATGGACTGCAATTAAATCCTAGAAAGTCACAATCAATCATTATGGGTCACCAGAGACTATTATCTACAATTAACCTAAACACAGTTTCGCATGTGTCACTAAATGGAGTTCAATCCCTTATAGTGAGAAAGTAAAAATTCTAGGAATATTTATTGACAAAAACTTAAATTGGAATACACAAATAAACCATACATGCAAAACAGTCTTCTCAATAATACATTCATTAAATCGTGTACGAAATTGTTTGCCATTCGCCCCTAGGAAAATGTTAGTAGAAAAACTTGCAATGTCTCATTTTGATTATTGTGACACTCTTTTTACAGACTTAAATATTATTTCCACTCAAAGACTTCAACGTGTTCATAATTCTTGCGCACGTTTTATTTGTGGTATTCGCAAATTTGACCATGTTACACCGGCCCTGGAACAATTATCGTGGCTTCGTCAAAGAGATCGTAGAACTGTCCATTCCCTATCCCCTCTCTATAAAATACTTCACACATCATCGCCTAATTATTTATCACGCCGCTTCATCAGACTATCCGACACACATAATCTTGACACTCGATCCCATCAGCACATTGTCCTTTATATCCCGCCTCATCACACTGTATATTATTCATTATCTTTTACGGTGTCACTTACCAAAACATGGAATTCCCTTCCGCCCTATGTCAGAGACTGTCAAACTATAACATCCTTAAAAAACAAACTAAAGAATTATTTAATAACAAACTAACTTATACACCTCACTGATAGTATTCTTTTAGCAATATTAATATATTTAATTATTTATGAAAATAATATTAAGAATAACAAATATGTTTATTTGTTTTGTTTTAAATAATGTATAATCGTAAAATTAGTTTTCTATATCTCATTATTTTCCTGTTTTTATATACACTAGACAGGGACAATTTAATATGCCTTGCTTGTATACATTTTATTATTAGTTTTAGTCTTAATTTTAACTAATATTAACTGGTTGTATTATAGATATATACGTATATTAGATATTATCTTTTGATCAATTTTTTACTTAGTGTTTAATATTAGAGTTAATTAAGATTGTTATATTCTGATGTAATATATGTTTGTCCTGGTGAGTGGAAGAGAAGGCCACATGGCCTTAACTCCACCAGGCTAAATAAATAAATCTAAAAAATAAATCTAAAACATTAGAGTAAATATGATAATGATTATTACAATGGCCTGATGATGTTCGGGGACCGTTTGAAGCTGTATGTTTCCTTATATTTAGCCTATCTCGCATGCCAGAGAAAACCGAAAAAAAAATCACCCAGAACATTGTCCCGATCGGGGATCGAAACCGGGCTTGCTTCGTATGAGGAGCGACACAACTCCCAGACCAGAGCGGTGAACTATCGCGAAACAATGTTGAATGTTTTAAGAAAAATTTGTCTTTCAGAACAAGACACAGAATTAAAGAATAAATTTATGGAATATTTACCAAAAGGTCCGTCTCCTCAACTTTATTAGTTATTTAACTGTAGCGCTTTCGGGACTAGTCCCATCATCAGCAGAATTCAAAACTGGTGTTTCACTGATGATGGGACTTGTCCTGAAAGCGCTACAGTTAAATAACTAATAAAGTTGAGGAGACGGACCTTTTAGGTAAACATTCCATAATTTTATTCTTTAATTTTGAATAATATCTCAACGGAACATATCATGAATCTTATAAAAGACATCCACCCATCCATTCATAGTAATTCTGCCCGAAGGCAGTTCTTTCAGTGCAATCATAGCATTTTCATGCTATGCTTTGCAGCTTTTCTTGGGAATTATAGGTGTGGTAGCTTCCCGTTGCTTTCCACACCGGTGAAGGATGATGATGATGGCCGGATGTTTTTGGGCACCGTTGGGCCTAAGCTCCTGACATTTGTCTTACAGGTGAGGAAAAGCCCCGAAAAAACCTCACCCAGGAGCCTGTCCCGACCGGGAATCGAACCTGGGCCCGCTGCATGACAAGGCAGCACGCTACCTCGAGACCACAGCGGTGGACATAAAAGACATAGAAGTTAGAAATATTTGGAGATACAGCATGAGTTAATGCTAAATATTCAATGTGTGCTGTGTATATAGGCCTATATAACAATTGTTTTGGTTGTATTAAGACATATTACTATGTCTAGTGCTTTGCCTCAGGGCAATGTCGTTACCTTACACGCAGCGGACCCTGAATCAAACACTTATCGGGAAAAGTTTATTGCTTTATTTTGGTGGGGTGTTGGTTTGCTCATCTGTAAGGCAAATGTCGGGGAACTTTATAGCCCAAATAGTTCCCGAGCACCATTTGGCCATCAAAATCTTCCATTCATATTCGCCTTTTTATTGTGAATGTGTGAGTGAATTGTTTATATGGTCTTATTGATTTGTGCTGTCTCGGAGATGGCCCCATATTTAGTTCCCTCATTCGAGGAGGTTGTTCATGCCCTCTTGTCGTAAACAAATAATGTAGGCTATATGATCCCGTAATTTAAAGATCGTTTTCTGCAGGTCGTGCTACTTTAAGACCAGAGTGGCATGTGACACGTAAAAGTACCTAAAAGAGGAGGTTAAACTAACAAGCGAACTGGCAATCATTGCAAGTCGAAAATTACCTTTAAATTTCTCTCAGAGAAGCGTTGTGATGTATCAAGACCGTGTCAAATAAATAATCTGCCGTTTTTAACTGCAAGGCACAGTAATCGAAACCAGAATCCAGGAATTGTAACCCACTGTACGGAGCAGATGGATTCCCTGCTTGAATAAGAGATGAGAGGAGTGAGGCGGAACGCGGCGCCAACGGCAGGCAGTGAGAATTAGCCAATCTACGAATTATGGAGTTGTATAACTTCACTACAGTTTAAATGAGATATTTATCGCAGATTTTTTGACACGGTTTTGGTACATCACAACGCTTCTCTGGAAGAAATTTCTATGTTTCTGCGTGCAATGGTTGACGGTTCCCTTGTAAGCATAAGAAAGAAGGAAGATGATGATATTATTATTATTATTATTATTATTATTATTATTATTATTATTATTATTATTATTATTATTATTAATAAAAAGGCACCAGGGCCGGGAAACATACCAAATGAGTTAATTAAATATGGCCCAAAAAATTTAATAGGTAGATTGAGGGACTTGTATAATAAGTGCATTGCAATACAGAAGATTCCTGATGAATGGAAAATAAGCTACATAGTACCAATATACAAGAAGGGCGATAGAAGAGACGCAAAAAACTACAGAGGAATAAGTATAAATAACACATTATATAGAATATTTACGAAGTTATTAAAAACAAAGTTACAAAAAGATGTTAAAGACAAATTAGGAGAAGATCAAAATGGATTCAGACCAGGAAGGTCATGTGTTGACAATATATTGCAATACAACAGTTAATTGAAAAACGGACTGCAGTTGGAGAAGAAACCCATTTGACAATGATAGATTTAGAGAAAGCTTATGACTCAATTCCGAGGAACAAATTATGGGAAGTATTGGAGAAATACAATATTGACAGAAACCTAATAGAAATTATTAAACAAACCTATAAAGATAACTCCGCTTATGTTAAAATGGGAAATATAATGTCTAATCCTATAACACCTCAAAGGGATTGAAACAAGGGTGCAGTCTATCACCAATTTTATTTAATATTTATGTAGAATTTATATTAACGAAATGGAAACAAAGCTGCAAAGGTATGGGGATCCCAATAGGCAATAGATTTTTGCTGACATTACAATTTGCCGATGATCAACTGGTTTTAGCGCAAGACAATTTTGATATGGAATTCATGATAAAAGGTTGAAAAGCACATATGAATCATGGGGTCTCACAGTAAATTTACAAAAAACAGAATATCTGGCAATAAATAGCAATGAAAGAGAAAACTTAGTATTGAAAGATGGAATCCAAATAAAGCAAGTGAAACAAACTAAATATTTGGGAATGATTATGGATAACATCGAAGGTATAGGCAAAGAGAACATAAAACATAGAATTGAATTGAGTAGCAAAATAATATCATCATTAAATTCCATATGATGGGATAAGCATATTTGGAAAGACACAAAAAAATATATTGGTAAAACATTGGTGGAATCTGTTGCAATGTACGGAAGTGAGGTATGGACAATCAATAAGTACTACAAGAATAGACTAATAGCTCTAGAAATGGATTATTTACGAAGAAGTGCCAGAAAGTCTAAAATTAGAACGTGTCACAAAATAAGGAAATTAGAAACAAAATGGAAGCAGAAGAAAGCATAATTGAAAGAATTGAGGAAAAGGAATTAAAGTGGTTAGGACATGTTTTAAGAATGGAAGATGAGCGATGGCCGAAGCAACTATATGAATGGCATCCTAACAGAAAGAAGAAAAGAGGAAGACCAAGGTTAACATGGAAGGAAAACATGAAGACAGTAATGCAAGCTAGAGGGCTAAGCATCGAAGATGCCCAAGACCGTAGGCTTTGGAGGTTTGGCACGGGAAGACGGCAGCAGCTGTAAAAACCCGAAGATAGATAGATAGATTATTATTATTATTATTATTATTATCATTATTACTATAGAGGATAAAAGGGCGGAAGAAACATCTTTCATCCAGGGGATTAAATATAGAGGCCCATTTCCGGGGTAAAAGGTGAAAGATCCCAACGGTTTAGGGCGGAAGGGGTAGCCCTCCTATTAGAGTTTAGTACAATAGGAAGTAGGCTTGGAGACTTTGAAATGACAGCCTCATTACCAAGTTCTCCCTGCGTCGCGTCGTGTTGGTAGCCCAACAGGGGAGATAAATATTAACTCGTTTTACTCAAAGCAATAGCAGGATAGCAGAAATGCATTTCTTGAGAAGGATAGCAGGGCACACATTAAGAGATCATATCCGCAATACCGACATAAGAGAACAATTACAAATAGACTATATTAATTAACAAATAAAGTGACAGACAATAATTAAAATTATTTCAACATATAAATAGAATGGAGACATCTCATCTATCAAAACAGGCTTTACAATTATTTATTCCAAGAGCTAAACGTTCCTTTGGACGCTCCATGACCAGACGGAAGGATATGTTTTGAATCAGTATAGGCTTACAACCTAACCTTGAAGTTGAAGATTATTATTATGATTATTATTATTATTATTATTATTATTATTATTATTATTATTATTATCATCATAATCATTATTATGTCCACCGCTGTGGTCTCGAGGTAGCGTGCTGCTTTGTCACGCAGCGGGTCCGGGTTCGATTCCCGGTCGGGGCAGTTTTTTTGGGTGAGGTTTTTATCTGGGTTTTTCCTCACCTGTAAGACAAATGTCAGGAAAACTTTAAGGCCCAAACCGTCCCCGAAATCATATGGCCATCATCATCATCATGATCATCCTTATCATTATCATCATCATCATCATCATCCTTCACCGGTGTGGAAAGCAACGGGAAGCTACCACACCTACACAATTCCCTAGTAAAGCTGCAAGCATAGCATGAAAATGCTATGATTGCAGTGAAGGACCTGCGTTCGGGCAGAATTACTTTGGATGAATGGATGGATTATTATTATTATTATTATTATTATTATTATTATTATTATTATTATCACTATTAAGAGCAAAGATTGCCTAAAATTGTTATGGAATGGATCCCAATAGAAAGGAGGAAGAGAGGAAGTCCGAAGACAACTTGGATAGAAGAGGTACAATAAGCTATGAATATCAGAGGATTGGAGGAAGATCAATAGATGGACAGAGAGGAATGGCGTTTGGTTTCCGGAAGACGGCGGCAGCTGCCATGATACCGAATTATTATTATTATTATTATTATTATTATTATTATTATTATTATTATTATTATGCCTTTTCTTACGTTCGGGTTTCGGGTTAATATTCATTTCTTTTGACTCTGTGTTTGGAAAGACTCTCGTGTAGCTGGAAAGTGAATCGGCTCTTGTGTTGAGCTAGGGCAGGGCTGGGTCACTGCGTTTATGAACGAGCAACCGGTTATTCCAGCAAATATTCAGTTTTGTGTTATACAAAACAACTGGCTCGGGTTAGCGGTTCATGAACATTGTCTCACATGTCACCGGCCTTACAGGGGTGCACGCTTTAAAAATAGCGAATGTGCTATTACCGCCGCGCCGGTGCACACGGAAATTAACGGCTTCTTCGCGGAGACACTCGCAAGAATGTCGAGTACGTTGTACGGGACCTCACGATCTTCTGTCCACCTACATCGATGTCATTATTAAAGATCAGCGATCCAAGAAGGTTTTGTATTCGGGTCATACTTTATAGCTTGTAATTCTAAGTTTCTACATACGGTAGAACACCGTTTGACGAAATTAAGAAGGAACAGCTATTTCGGAAAATTATTATTTTTTGCACGATAGTGCATTCTATCGTACTTAACAGCAATCGCGACCATGATTGAAAGTTCAATTTCTTAATTTCGGGGTTGCCAACCTATAAACAACTAAGTAACTATACAGTAATATTACAAATTAATTACCTACTGGCGGGAAGTAAAATCACTGCCGTTTATGTATACTACGTGCAGTGTATAAAAAAATATATCCAAAAGATAGTGTTAATATTCATTATTCGAAACAAATAACTGCAGTTTAAATGAACTGAACTTTATTTTAAACAATGTAAAACATTGAATTATTTTCGGCATTTACCATATAAACATTGGCCAGAGTGTTAATGCTAGTCAGTTGTTTATAATGAACGCAAATACTTCCAACAAATATATTATTTTACTGTTATTTATTACTTTGAAAACACGATCGCACAAAAAATAATGTACAACGCACGTTTGTGAAGTGTTTTACAGAAACTCGGAAATTAAAAACCTTGCTATCGCTCAGTTTTTAATCATTTCCTCGCTTCTGTAAAAACCACTGCTCACCCTCACATTGTAAATATACTATTCAAATAAAACAAAGGAAATGTTTTCGGTTAAAAAGGAAGGAGTAAGCATTATGCTCTTATTGTAATTTAGGCTATAAATTCTCTAAAAAAAGGTGAACTGAAAATATATAAAACTGTTAGATGCACGTTTATATTATATGGATTCGAAAACATGGACTCTTACTTTAAGAGAGGTGAAAAGATTATGAATATTCATATCTGAGAAAAAAGTTCTTGGGAAAATGTATGGACCAAAGAGAGACAGACAAATGGAGAAAATTTCATTAACTGTGAGCTACCGAATATAATACGAACAGTCAAGTCACGTAGACTGTGATGGGCAGGACATATGGTACGAATGGGGAATGAAAGAGGAGCATCGAAGCTTCCTGTGAGAAAACCAGGGGGAAAACGCACAGAAGGTAGACCAAGATGTTTTGAGGGAAGTACATTATACAGGCGATGACTGTAATACATTAGCTCTGGATAAGGATGTATGGAGAGCTTATTTCCGCACGGCCATGAAGCTACGGATTCGATAGAGCCAGCGATGTAGTTAGTTATTGTGAAATGTACAGTGATGTAAACATTACGATGGGAATGAGGGGCACAAAAAATAAACATAGGCTCAATTCTGGAAACGCGGGTTATTATGAATTAAAGTATGCTTTCATCCCAAATTCTCTAAAAAATGTCAAAATAAAAATATATAAAACTTGCTATTCTACCAGTTATATGGATATGAAACGGATCACATTTTTAAGGGAGGAATAAATATTACGGATAGGCCTAAATGAGAATAAAGACCTTAGAAACGTTTTTGGACCGAAGTAAGACCAACAAAGTGGTTAATTTTATTCTCATGGCTCTTTTAGGATCTTACCTACTGGGCGCTTTATATCTGATTTTCGTACAAGAATTTTCAATGCCCATATTACACTGATCGACAAGGTTTTCTTCACAAGAAATCTGACTAGTGAATCTAGTGCAATTTTTCATACTGAATTCAGATATGTAGTCAGAATTTTTCCATCAGGCACAGTTTTTTTGTGACTGCTACTTTTTTAAAATTGATTTTAGCATTCTCTTTGACCTGTCATAGGAATCTTTACCTTATATGTAGCGATTTTATTCAAACTGTATTTAAGGCCTGTGTCTGATGAGCACGATGGGCGTTTTCATCAGCAAGTTTCCACAATGGAAAAGAGGTACCAAGGCAAGTGGAGTTCTAATATGCTGGCTGACTACTGTTGGACCAAGAAGAGAGATGTTCCAGAAAATCACTATCTACACTTTCTAGGTAAGCCAGAATGAGTTAGAGTTAGATTGATTATATTAAAAATTATAAAAAATGTAAATGAATATCACAGAAAACTCTTGCCTATAAAAAAAAACTGAAATGACATTTAAATTCAGGATGAAAAATACTTCTAAAATCTCATATTTTTACTCCTTTGAAAGAAAAAAGTTAATTTTTGTCGACCATTGTTATTAGTATCATTATTAAGAAGAAGGGACAGAATTCAAATACCTAGGAACAATAATTACGAACAGGAATGAGATACAGAAAGAAATTAATCATAGGCTTGATTCTGGAAAAAAATATGTTATTAGGTATTACAAGACCACCGCTGTGGTCTCGAGTTCAGCGTGCAGCCTTGTCACGCAGCGGGCCCGGGTTCGATTCCCGGTCAGAACAGGCTCCTGTGTGAGGTTTTTCTCGGGGTTTTTCCTCACCTGTAAGACAAATGTCAGGAAGCTTAGGGCCGAACGGTCCCCGAAAATCATCAGAACATCATCATCATCATCACCATCCTTATCATTATATTCATCATCCTTCACCCGTGTGGAAAGCAACGGGAAGCTACCACACCTTTAATTCCCTAGTAAAGCTGCAAAGCATTGCATGAAAATGGTATGATTGCAGTGAAAGACCTGCCCTCGGGCAGAATTACTATGGATGAACGTATTAGAAAGACTCTAGTCATCCCAACTTCTCTCAAACATTTAAAAATTAAACTGTATAAACTGTTATATTTAAAGTTATATGGGAACGAAACATAGACTCTAGCTTTAAAGGAATAGAAAATATTAGGAGTAGGGACCTATTTGAGGGTAAAGTACTTAGGAACATTTTTCGACCAAACAGACGAATGTACAGGTAAATTAAGACTACTAAACAATGAGCTGCATGATTTATACTCAAACCAGAAGCAAGCATCTCAGTATCTTCTTTTCAAAACGCCCTAATAATTTCTCATCAGATTTCAACATGGTCCAAGCTTCTGATGCATATGTTAACACCGGTCTAAGGAGAAATTTATACATGAGTATTTTTGTCTTTCTAGATATAAACAGAATAATATATAAAATTACAATGTAAAAATATATATCTTATATGCAGTATATGCAACTATTAAAATAATTAAAACATTTTAGGCCCTGTCTCGTAGACTGCGATAGGCAGGACATATGGCACGAGTGGGGAACACAAGAGGAACATGGAAACTTTTTGTAGGAAATTCAGAAGAAAAGTGCCCAGTAAGTAGAACAAGAATGAAGTGAGAGAATAAAATTGTCCATGATCAGAAAGAGGTACATTATTTAGGGAATGGCTGGAAAACATTACCATACTTCGGAGAGATTGTGTCCACGCGGCCGTGAACCCCCGGTTTTGATAGTGCCAGTGAGTTAGTTACTCTTAGTTATTATTATTATTATTATTATTATTTATTTATTTAGCCTGGTGTTGTTAAGGTCATGTGGCCTTCTCTTCCACTCACCAGGAGAAACATATATTACATCAGAATAAATTACAATCACAATTAACTCTAATATTAAATACTAAATGAATATTTGATGAATAAGTTAATATCTATTATATTACGATCTATAATACAACCAATTAATGATAATTAAGATTAAGACTAAAACTAATAATAAAATGTATTCAACAAGATACATTTAATTGTTGGTAGACTGTCTCTATCTAATGTATATAAAAAACAAAGAAAATAATGAGATATAGAAAACTAATTTTACGGTTGTACAATATTTAAACAAATGAAAATATTTGCTAATCTTTAAATTCATCCATACATAGTAATTCTGCCCGAGGGCAGGTCTTTCACTGCAATCATAGCATTTTCATGCTATGCTTTGCAGTTTTACTAGGGAATTATAGGTGTGGTAGCGTCCTGTTGTTTTCCACACTTGTGAAGGATGGTAATGATAATGATAAAGATGATGATGATGATGATGGTCGGATGATTTTCGGGGACCGTTGAGCCCTAAGCATCCTGACATTTGTCTTACAGGTGAGGAAAAACCCCGAAAAAACTCACCCAGGAGCGTGTCCCGACCGGGAATCGAACCCGGGCCCGCTGCGTGACAAGGCAGCACGCTACCTCGAGACCATAGCGGTGGACATCTTTATATTATTTTCATAAATAATTTAATTTATTAATTATTAGAAGAATACTATCAGTGTGGTGTAAAAGTTAGTTTGTTATTATATAATTCTTTAGTTTGGTTTTTTTTTCAAAGGATGTTATAGTTTGACAGTCTCTGACATAGAGTGGAAGGTAATTCCATGTTTTAGCAAGTGAGACTGTTAAATATAATGAATGATACACAGTGTGATGAGGAGGGATATAAAGGACAATGTGCTGATGGGATCTAGTGTCAAGGTTATGTGTGTCGGATAGTCTGATGAAGCGGCGAGATAAACTATACATATTATGAACAACTAACTAGTTCACCATCAATATCGAACCTGGAGTTTCGTGTCAATGCGGACATAAGCTCTCTATACTACCGTATCCCTAGATAATTTTTTCCAAACATTCCACGTGAGTTTTAGCTCCTTGAAATCATGGTTAATATTACCCTCACCTCATTCTTGTCCTACGTACGAGCGCTTTGGCTCTGACTTACCTACAAACAGTTTCCATGACCTCTTTCATTCCCTTTTCGTGCCATATGTTCTGTCCAGCAAAATCTATAAGACTTATTACTATATATTATTACTCTTATTACAACCTGTTCCCATAAAAATAATGTAGCAGATTGTTATGTAGTTTTCTCCATTCACCTCTCTCTCTCTGTACAAAAAATGTTTCCGTAGAACTTTATTTTCAAATAATCGTTATTTTTTCCCTGCTTTAATGTAAGAGTCCGTGTTTCGCATTCATATGTATAAATAAATCTATCCATAGTAATTCTGCCCGAAGGCAGGTCCTTCACTGCAATCATAGCATTTTCATGCTAAGCTTGCAGCTTTACTAGGGAATTGTAGGTGTGGTAGCTTCCCGTTTCTTTCCACACCGGGGAAGGATGATGATGACGATGAGATGATAATGATAAGGATGATGATGATGAAGGCCATATGATTTCGGGGACCGTTTGGGCCTTAAAATTTTCCTGACATTTGTCTTACAGATAAGGAAAAACCCCGATAAAAACCTTACCCAGAAAAACTGCCCCGACCAGGGATCGAACCCGGGCCCGCTGCGTGACAAGCCATGACGCTACCTCGAGACCACAGCGGTGGACTATAAATAAATAATAAATAAATAAATAAATACCCATATATATATCCCGCGCCATAGTCGAGTGTTTAGGGAAGGATACCTTGGCACAAGCTCCGGGATTTGCGCTGGTTCGGATCTCCATGGGGGAAGAAATTTTCTCACGGAATTTAAGCCAGTATGGGACCGGTGCCCACCCAGAATCGTGAGGTATTTGGTAGCTTCAATAAGTAGCGTCTACACGTTGAGAAAACCAGTTGTAATGGCTGGGAGACCCGACATGCTGACCACATGTCACCCCTACAATGGTTGGATGATCTTATACTTTTGTGATTAACATATTAACATATGTGAAGCCAGCAGTCGGCTGGGAGGCCAAGGACCTTCTAGGCCTGTCGCACCACGGAGGAAAAAAAATGTACGTGTTTCATTATTTGAGAAAATAAAGAAGTATACATGCAAGCAAAATTAAATACTTCATAAATCAGATTATTGACATTATAATATATGATCCGTATTAAAATAAATTTAAGTGAAACAACATCACTACTATAAGACAATAATCTTGTTTTTGGAATAAATGTGTAGTCTACCTCTCCTATACAGGGCGATTCACAATAGGCATTACCGACTTCTAGTGGCTGTAGATGGGGCTTTGTAGAAAAAGTTTTGATAAGGAACTCATGTCCGGAAACGTACCATTTTGATATAAAATTAGTTTGAAGATCTGAACAAGGGTTGATATCGCGTGTCTTGTGTTTAAAAATAAGTATTACTGACATTTAGGGGTTGTATTACAAGTGTGGTTCCATGTAGCGACCCTGTTTTTCGTTGCACAAAGTGTACCTGCGACGCATGTTTTCATACACACGTCTTATTAGACCTGGTGTGTTCTTAATAATTTTTGTTGCCGCCAAAATTCGTGCTAGATCTTCCTCCGAATCGATAGGTGTAGTACAACCCCTAGAAGTTTGTAATACTAATTCTGAAACACAAGACACATTATATCAGCCCATTGTGTTTCGATCTTCAAATTTATTTTACATCGAAATGGTACGTTTCCGGACATTAGTTCCTCATCAAAACTTCATCTACCAAGCCCCCTCTACAACCCCTAGAAATCTGTAATACTAATTCTGAAACACAAGACACATTAATTCAGTCCATTGTGTTTCGATCTTCAAATTTATTTTACATCAAAATGGTACGTTTCCGGACATGGGTTCCTCATCAAAACTTTATCTACTAAGTTCCCTTTACAACCCCTAGAAGTCTGTAAAACATATTGTGAATCACCCTGTATATTAGGGACATCTTCTTTTACCCTGTGTGAGATAAATGCTTTATAACAGAATCAATAAATGAAATATCTTCGTTTGGAATTCGATCACAGCATTCTCATAAAAATGTGAATTTTATGTAGATTTACGCGTCCCTTTAAATATTTGTACTAAGAAATAGGACCTATCTGCGGTATTTTATTATTGTTAACGAATACGCATATTTTATTGTTTTTATTACGTTGGTAGAGAACTTTTGAAATTTAATTTAACAAATAACAACAAGTGACAGCTAGGACGGCTAATTGGCGGCATGTCGCATTTATTCTCAGTTGTTTGCGATTTTTGCGCCCACCTTAAATTTTTTCTACGTAATTCGATACACTTCTAAATAAGGTGAGTGTTGGGATGATGGAGATGTGGCGGATGTTACTGCAACCTACATGTGCAAGCTTTACTTCCCTCGTGACACTCTTTATAGAGCAGAGTCTTTTATTGCTCCACACCTGTGAAATTTGTAGGGAATCGATTTTGAGACACAGAATGTTCGAAGAGGATGTCGTCAGTATCGTTCCATGGCGACAGTATGTCTGTTAGTAGGGATCGGAATTTGAGGACCTATAAAAGACTTGTAAACATACCTAAAGATATCCTAAAAATAACTAAAAACTGAAAAAAGGTCATAAAACACTAATTGATTTAAATAATAATTTTAGTTTCAAATGCAATTAATGAATATCCATCCATAGTAATTGTGCCCGAGGACAGGTCTTTCACTGCAATCATAGCATTTTCATGCTATGTTTTACAGCTTTACTAGGGAATTAAAATTGTAGTAGCTTCCCGTTGCTTTCCACACCGGTGAAGGATGATGATGAAGATAATGATGATGATGATGGCCGGATGATTTTCGGGGACCGTTGGGCTCTAAGCTTCCTGAATTTGTCTTAGAAGTGAGGAAAAAACCCAAAAAAAAAAAAAAATCACCCAGGAGCCTGTCCCGACCGGGATTCGAACCCGGGCCCGCTGCTTGACAAGGCAGCACGCTACCTCGAGATCACAGAGGTGGACTTAATGAATATAATAACATATGTTTAAAAGGGACAACATTCTAGTGAAATGCTACATACATTGCGAAAAAAAATTGATTACTGAAAATGCATCTTCTTTGATACTTTACTATTTTTTTAATTGAACATAGTTTGCAAAATGAATTCTGTGTTGATTAAAATGAAAGTTCTTGGAGAATTTAAGAAGAATGGACGATTTTTCCCAACTAGAATGAATTCAGTGAACCTGCAATGGATATCAGGCGCTCAGTAGGATGGTTAAAAATAATGGGATATTTTGTGAGGGTTCAATAATTTCTAACGGAACAAAAATGTTTACATTGTGAAAAATCTTTGGAAAGTAAAACTAGATAGTGTTTTTAAAAAGATATTAGACTGCGGTTTCTTGAATTATACAAATGGTATAAATGTAGTCAAAAGAAGGAAAAATTGAAAGAAAAGCCGTCAAAGCCTAAAAAAAGTCTAAAAAGAGGAGCAATAAGCTAAAAAAAGAGTCGAAAAAGGAAGAAAAGGATGAATAAAACCCACCATTTTCTGGTATATAATGAACCAAAATGTGTGTATATATATATATATATATATATATATATTATATATATCATCATAATCATCCCCTATCATGGCAGCTACAGCCGTCTTCCGGAAACCAAACGTCATTCCTCTCTGTCCATCCATTGCTCTTCCTCCAATCCTCTGACATTCATAGCAGCTTGTACCCCTTCTGTCCAAGTTTTCTTCGGTCCACCTCTCTTCCTCCTTTCCATCGGGATTCATTCCATAACAATTTTAGGCAATATTTGCTCTGGCATTCTTTTGACATGGCCATACCACCGTAATCTTTTCTTTTCTATAATGTCTATGTTGTCCGGCTCCTCTTGCACACCCATAATTTCCCTTATTTCTTTATTTCGTATTCTATCCATTCTAGATTTTCCAGCTGATCTTCTTAAAACATCAATTTCTGTACTTAAAATTATTTTAATTTCTCTGGTAGGAATTTGCCAAACTTCACCACCATACATTAAAATGCTGTGAATTATGTTTGATATATTTGTAATTTTTTTGTAATATTCTTGCTCCACCAAACAGAGTTTAAAGCATTTATTGCTTGTTTTGTTTGTGCGATTCTATTTTTAATATATATGTATTAGGCTATGTTGGGCCTCGTCTTCAAACAAAATAAAAAAATAAAAAAAAAGATTTTTGCTCAACTTCCGAGCACTACTGATTAGTTTGCAGTTTCCCCTCCACAATGTGGATGTTTACTAAGAAAACGATAGTTTCGTGGTGCAATACTTGCCCCAATCAATATGGATTTCCAAAATTTTGTTTCCCGAATTATATTTATCGTTACTATTATTATTATTATTATTATTATTATTATTATTATTATTATTATTATTCTTATTCTTATTATTATTATTATTATGTAAAATATTAGTGACAGAGATGGACTTCTGGAGGAGGGATTCTAGAAATTCAAGAAGAGTCAAAATGAGGAATACTAAAGTTAGAGAAAAAATGGATATTCAAAAATATGTCCTACAAGTTAATGAAGAAAGTAAACTGAAATTATTTGGCCACTTAAAAAGGATGTTAGATGACAGGATACCTAAGATGATGTAAAAAATTGAAGCGGAGGGTAAAAGAAGAAAGGGGAGAACAAAAGAACAGTGGTTTCAAGGAGTGTATAGGAGTATGGTGTCGAGAGGTTTGACAGAGTGTGATACAGAGAATAAGGTTGTATAGAGGACTAAGGGCCTCATGCAAATACATTAGACTCTGGTGAGTTGAGTTTTCCGTGAGAAAGTTCAAATTTCGAATTAGCGAGTCGCTGACTGGTCATGCATCAAAGTAGTATTTTCGTAATATTGGCAAGAAGTTACCCAGAATTCTCAGCGAAAAAAACACTTTCGTTATTTTGGTCAGCTAGAGGAACGCATTTACGCTTGCGACCCGCAAATAATACCGTATACAACGACGTCTGCGTCGCGCGATATTACGCCGATTCTCCTGTTCTTCCAGTTGAATTCTTTGGTAGACTCTATCAAATTCCTCTTCTCCGCGTATACCGAAAACATGATCGAAGTCTTCAAGGTCCGACATCTTGGATAAAGCAGCAAGGTACGCGGCAATGTTTTCAAACTACATCGGTTACCATCGGTTCCCATCGGGTTGCTCACGATTCGTTCTCTGCAAAGTCACCTCGCCAGGTAGCTTAGGAATTTCGACAATTATTATCGCATGAACAGATTTTTGAGTACGCAAAAACGTCTTTGGATGCAACTTTCTCAGCAGAGAACGACTTTTACGGCCTAATGCGTTCATAAATACGACCATAAATTTACAATGGGATGTACATTTTGATGGGTCTGCGCGGGATTTTTGACTCGCGTGTCGGCGACTTGCAAATCTATTTCGACCAATGCAAGATTACTATTCTCGCCTTCGCCAGTGAAATTCAAACGTTGTTATTACGATGTGAATCAGTATCAATGAAAGTCCAAGAAATGTACCTTCGCATTTTTTATAATTAAATATTGATATTTTAATTAATTGTACAAATTATTTTATATAAGTAGTATAGTAGTATAGTGCAGTTCATAATAAATATATTATTCAGATATATTAACTAACTTACTCACTGACACTATCGAACCCGTAGGTTCATGGCCGTGCGGACATAAGTTCTCCATACATCCATATCCTGAGCTAATGTTTTCCAATCATCCCCTGTATAATCTACTTCCCTCAAATGATAATTAATGTTATTCTCCCACATCATTCTTGGTCTACCAACTGGGCGTTTTCCCTTTGGTTTTACTACAAGAAGCTTCCATGCACGTCTTTCATTCATCGTGCTACATGTACTGCCCATCGCAGTCTGCGAGACTTAACTGTTCTTACTATATTTGGCTTCCTATAAAGACCATGTAGTTCACTGTTATGTTGTCTTCTCCATTCACCTGTCTGTTCATCTCTCTTTGGTCCAAACATTTGCCTAAGAACTTTATTCTCAAATACTTATAATCTCCTTTCCTGCCTTAAAGTAAGAGTCCATGTTTCGCATCTCTATAATATAACTGGTTATATATAATTTCAGTTTAACGTTTTTTGAAAGAAGTCAAAGGACGTCAAGAGTCTCTGTAATGCATTATAGCACGCATTTCCAGAATTGACCTTATGTTTAATTTCTTTGTGCATCTAATTCATATTTGTGATTATTGTTCCTAGATATTTGAATTCAGCTACTTCCTCAAAATTTTCCTCATTTGTCGTTAGCTGTCCATTTACATTATATAATGTATCTCTCTGTGTTACCATATATTTTGTTTTATTGATATTTACTTCCAGTCCCAATTACTTAGTGTTACTCAATAGTGTGTGCATGTTGGTATTTAGTATTTGTATACCGAATTCGTACATTAATTTTTATGAAAATATTCTAAACGCAACAAATTAAACTTACGAACCATTTTTTTTTGTAAAATTAATTTTGGCACAAACCCGCAAACACCCCCCCCCCTTAAACTTGATACTGCGTACTGAATTCAGACGGACGTAATTTGCTAGTTCTGATTTATCTATTTAGGAAATTCTTTATATGGAAGGGAAAAGAGAACTACTACTTGTAATAGGTTATATCGACAAAGAGGTGAAAGATCTGAAAATATCTCATGAATCACAGTTGATTGTTGCGTGGAATTCATGAAAAGGGAAGTTGCTGCTGGTGACTTCATACTTTCAAGTTTTCGTGAGAACTTGTGAGTCATCACTAAGTAATTACATAAATATGCTTTTACAATCGTCTCAATCTTCCAACACACATATCTAGCACGTATAGGAAATTATAAGTTTACTGTCACGTGACCTCAGTGATTAACTTACAAAAATGTTACAGCATTTAGTTCTATTCTTCTTTTTCCTCATACCGTTCATTGTTTAAGTTCTTATCAGTGGCGTTGCATCCTATATGATCAATATTTCACTGAATTCCACAAAAAAATACATGTATTAAAAATAAAAACCCGCCATAGCCTGTCCCAAGCCAGGTTGAAAAATGGTGAGGGGAAGGAGTAACACCTCGTAAAAAAAAACCTTGGTTCAGCTTGCCCAGCTGACAGTACCTTGTGAGGGCCCCTTGCCAGGGTTACGGTTAAGACCTCAACGGCAGATACAGCGGAGAAGGAGTTCTTCGGTACAGTGTACCTGACGGAAGAGGTAACTCTATATCTACTGCCTTGTAGATTGACAAACGGGCGGATGGGGTTCGTTAGTCCTGCAAGACAACCCATCAATGAGAGACGACTCCGAAATAAAACGGGGCAGGCTGAGCTCTGGAGATGGGTGAAGGCAATCGGCCTAGGGTGGAAACCCCTAATAATAAACCCGCCATGAAAACGGGCTAGGAACCCACTTCAAGGTGTATCTTATACATTGCTCGCAGTCCCAAGGATCAAGCCTCGGATCAAAGTAATAAAAATAGTGAATATTTATAAATACCAGTATATTTTACCCTTTTTAGCAAGTTCATTATATACCTATGTTGTTTGATTTAGCGATGTTTTCGGACACGTTGGCACACTGTATAAGTAGGGAGGTCCATTTTCTATCAATGATCCCACTGAAATTTCTTAATATTAATATCTCTTGTTCCTGTTTTCTGGTAAAACATCCAGCACAAAAACAATAATTCTGGCGAAAACTGACGAGTCAATCGCAAAGTTCTTTGTTCTTGGTGTTGTTATGGCGATTGAAACATGTTTAAGTTTTGTTTGTGATATTTGTTTGATGATGTTTTCAAATAGTTTATGCATCTTATTGGATTAATTTATAACTTACTTTAATAATAAACTTGCGAACCTCCAGTTAGTTTACGCAGGAGTCGCTTATCAGGAGTATATGCATTAGCCGATCATACATCATTCAATATTATCGTTAAATAGGTTCCAGAACAAAATAATTTTCCTACCCTTCTTGTTTTCCATTATTTTGTTTTACATTGTTTTACCTTTGTTTCTGTTTTACATACACATTAATTGCAAAATATAAACCCAGTACTAAGGTAGAGATTTTAAATCCAATACCTCGCCGGAATTGAACCTGGGTCACAGAGTAAAAGGTAAGGACTCTGCCGAACATGCCAATACAAAGGACGTTAGAATATCTGACTCCCGGTTAATAAACTTGTAGTCAGGATGCAGGGATACAACCACCTGAGTTAAATAGACGGACAAACCTCCTTCGGGTTAAAAAAAAATCAATGTTCTTTTTATTTGGTAATAGTGTACATACATACATTTCTGATATACCCGAATGAGCAATAGCTCAAGACCGGGCCCATTCCAAAGAAAACAAAAACATGATACAATTAATTTTAAATAAAGAAATGTTGTTAATTACACTGGTCAACGTGATTTTTGTGTCCTGAGTACCAATAGTTTTACTTAATGCAGTTTTTTTTATCGTGTTTTCAACTATGTTTTCGGAATTACTCCATCACCCACAGTTTTTTTTATTTCAATTTACATTAATGGATATAAATAATTATATTTTTAATAAACGTTTTTTCGTTCATTTGTCCATTGAGCGATGAGCACGTGGAACACTTTCATCAGGAGATTTCAGCTATGGAAAAGAGATATCAAGGCAAATGGAATCCTAATTTGCTGGCCGATTATTGTTGGACCATCAAGAGGGTTGCTCCACAGGCGAAATATAGCAGAAAATCGTAATTTCTTACTTCCTAGGCGAGTCCGAATGTTCGAATATTGTATAGTTACGAATGTAGAAAATATTAAAGTGTTTGAAATTATAAACATCTGTCTCTCGGAAACCTTGCGTGATGGATATATCATATTTGAATTCAAGAGAAAAAATACTATGAGAATCACATCTTTTTCTTTCTGAGACAAAAAACAGTTTCTTTTTTGTTGCTCAGCGTTATGGCGGCTCATTGGCTCAAGCAGTTATACGCTCGACTCTCACCACTGCACTGCGGTCTCGAGATCGTGTCTCGGTCACTCTAGTGGGTATCGTGGTTAACGAAACGGAGTTTGGGCAGGTTTATCTCGGAGTTTCTCCCGTTTTCCCCTGCAACCAATTTCATTCCACCATTTCCCCATTACTCGTCTCATCCATTTAGATCCATTTCTTTCATCCGCCCCTGTGATTGTGCGTCAGAAGTGGTCGGTCGGCACTTTTGTCGTTCACAGATCCCTAACATATTAGGGCTTCATCTCATCTCATCCATCTTTCCGATCGCGAATTTGGTCACAAATTGAGGATATATAGGATATTTATTTACATTGTTATCTATAATATTAGCATTTGGTATTCATGTCTTTTACATAAAAAAATAAGTAGTATGAAAAATTACATATTCATTTAAAAACAAAATGTTAATATAGGACAAAAAGTTGAAAGTTGTATTTCCTTTTACTACAATAATGATTAATCTAAAATGCATATTTTGTAGTCGAATTAGTTTTTACGTTTTTACATGCGGTATCAATGAACAATAATCATAAATAGAAATGAGATGTATAGAGAAATTAAGCATAGGCTCAATTCTGGAAATGCGTGCAATTATGCATTGCAGAGACATTTGATGTCTCAACTCCTTTCAAAAAACGTTAAACTGAAAATATATAAAACTATTATTCTACCAATTATACTATATGGGTGCGAAACATGGACTCTTACTTTAAGGGAGGAAATGAGATTACGAGTTTTTGAGAATAAAGTTTTTAGGAAAATTTTTGGACCAAAGAGAGATGAACAGACAGGTGAATGGAGAAGACTGCTTAACAATGAACTACATGGTCTTTATAGGAAGCCAGATATAATAAGAACAGTTAAGTCTCGTAGAATGCGATGGGCAGGACATGTTTCGCGTATGGGGAATGAAAGACGTGCATCGAAGCTTCTTGTAGGAAAGCCAGAGGGAAAACGCCAGGTTTGGTAGACCAAGAATGAGGTGGGAAAATAACATTAACTATGATTTGAGGGAAGTAGATTATACAGGGAATGATTGGAAAGCATTAGTTCAGGATAGGGATGTATGGAGAGCTTATGTCCGCGCGGCCATGAACCTACGGGTTCGATAGTGCCTGTGAGTAAGTAAGTAAGGTATCAATGGGCGAGTTAATATTATTAAGTAAGTAATTATAATTACTTACGCACTGCTTGTTGAATATTGCCTCTAATTTCATATATGAATTTAAAAATATTCTGATTATTGAGCCAAAATGACAAATGTGTCTTAAACATTGAGTTGTGTGACATTTTGTTTCGAGTAAAATATATGAGTTTTGTCTAATTTGTGATTATGTGGATCGGATTTTCAACGTTTATAAGACATTTAGATATCTAGGACCAATCTTTAAAGAAGAAAAATGTTAATCATGTACGGAGAGTACTGTAATTGGCATGCTGAAATCAGTATTACGGAGTAAAAACATCCTTTCCATAATGAACAAGGTTATTGTAGAAATTGTCCACCGCTGTGGTCTCGAGATAGCGTGCTAACCTGTCACGCAGGGGGCCCGAGTTCGATTCTCGGTCGGGACAGGCTCCTGGGTGAGGTTTTTTCGGTTTTTTTCCTCACCTGTAAGACAAATGTCAGGAAGCTTAGCGCCCAACGGTCCCCGAAGATCATCCGACCACCATCATCATCCTTATCATAATCATCCATCACCGGTGTGGAAAGCAATTGGAAGCTACCACATCTATAATTCTCTAGTATAGCTGCAAAGCATAGCATGAAAAATGGACTTCGGGCAGAATTACTATGGATGGATGGATTGTAGAAATTATTATGTCACAAGGATCAGACATATGGGCAATTGAAGGTGCAAAGCTAACAAGTTATTAGTAACATATATGGATTCCTGGAGAAGATCATCGCGGAAGACCAGATGAGAAAAAAAATAGAAACGTTGAAATTATAAAAAAAAATATATATGGAAGTTGAAAGAATTGTATTACATAAAATTGATGAGAGATGATTAAGATGATTTGGGCATTTCAAGAGGATGACATCTGACAGAATCCCTAAGAAGATCTTAGAGTGGAAATAGATAGGAAAAGAAGAAAGGGAAAACCTAAAGAATGTTGGTTGGACGGTGTGAGAAGAAATATGATTGAACTAGGACTTACAGATGAGGATATTCAAGACTGCTACAATTGCAGAAGGCGAATTTCCTGAGGTTGACGGAAAGCCACCGTATTGTGGATAAATTCCGAAAAAAAAATTCTTGCAATAAAAAATGAGTGAAGTGCTTTTTTTCCCAGTGTTAGGGACATTAAATTCTCCAAACTTCAACTTTGTTTTATCTTCTTAAAGAAATCTTAATAACAAGTTTCTGCAATAATATAAGTGGTAATATATTTATTTATTAATATTGTAAAACTTTACAGATCGAATAAGAGCGAAATATATCACACGCAATACTTAGGATGGGGCATATAATGAATTTATAGATTTTTCGATGATGTAATTGGATTTCAGAACAATTTTTGTTGGCGGTCACGAACGAACGATATTTCCCTGACTATTTTCCAATACAATTTTTGAAAACATTTTTACTGTTACCAATTTGTGCATGACCTGAATTTATCAATTTCCTAGACATAATAACCCTGACAATTTTAGGACAACGACAAGGATTTAATCATTGTGAAGCTTCCTCCACTTTCCACTCTCATTAATTTTGGGACGGAATATTCAATCTTATGATACTCCAATTCATATCCTTAATGTAGGAGACCTGGCGTCCAGATTTGAGAAGTTATCTTCTTTCCACAATGTTGACTCCAGGTCACAAGATAACAGTCTGCTTGCAATTCCTCTCCACAGCATTTCTTCTTATTATACTTCTTTCACAGTAGCTTCTGCCCGCTTCTGGAATTCCCTCCCTCAAGATATTAGTTGTTGCCGCACAGTTGACACTTTTAAGTCACACGTATACAATTAGTTGTTGTTAGGTAAATTAAATTTTCTCCAGAATTGAATTTATTCTATGTTAGTAATATTTTTTCTGATTTTCCATCTTATATATTTTATATTTCATTCGTTAAATCTACAGTATATCAGAACATATTGTAAATAATAATTGTATTGTAAATATTACGTAATAATTTTGTTTATAATATTATAATACTATTGTGAAAAGAAAAAAAATTAAAGTTTGAATTATGAATCGAACCGTGGACCTCTAGTTCTCCAGACTAGTGTGCTGCCTACTACACCATTCCAGACCTGGCACAAACATTAACAATTTTTTCCACATATACAAATCTATTATTCTCGTTTCTTCCGCTGCCAGGTAGGTGTCACTACCATCGCCAACGGCCGGATTCGTTTAGAAGTATCTATATTTGAGAATTTTACACCATCACTTTTATAAGCAGTAAACGTGTTATTTAACATTTTCCAATACTGTTTATGTAATTTAGATGTAAGAGTAATTTTTGTATTTTTTATCTAACATGGTTGAATGGTAGACATGGCCTTAAATCTGCCAGGTAAAATAAAACTATTATTATTATTATTATTATTATTATTATTATTATTATTATTATTATTATTATGTTTTATATCCAGTGGATATCATTGGCAGGATTATAGATTTTTAATACTGTGACCCATCATTGGGTTTGATTTTGAATTTCGTGGGCTGCAACGAGAATCTCAAATCTCGCCTTATAACGTATAAGGGATTCATATGTCTCATATCATAAGTGTGGGTGCCCGCTTGGAGCTTTCCACGTAGGTCTGTTCATTGCTTCTCGAAGGTTCGGTTTCGAGAAGGAATCATTCGCGAAAAATCGCGAGCCTTAATATTTCCAGTACCTTCGATACTAGCTAAAAATTACAACACAAAGCATTTGGGGGAGGCGTCATTCGTGGTCGGGAATGTGATGAACACGTTGTGTTCTGAAGAGTGAATGTGGTGTTGTAAGTGGTTTTCTGGAAGCGTGTAGAAACGATCTATCAGTAATTCTGTGCATATAAAGGAATTTAAAAAAATAAAAAAATTGCGATTGTGAAAAAGTAGTAATGTGAATAAAGAAAATTATAAAATGTGTAGCTACTGAAGGAATTCTACCTGTTCCAACGTCACCGCTGCCAATGACAATATTTTAATATTTAGATAAGAAATGTGAAGTTAACTCATTACAGGCGTTAAGTGGTCCTTGGAAAAGTAAGAGTTTAAGGCTTCAACATTTCTAGACAATCGGCACGAGATATCAGCCGCTTCGTGAACTCTGCATTGAAGGCCTAAATAAATAACTGTCCCGCGCCGTATCCAAGAGGTCAAAGGCATCATGCCATAGCGAAGAGCTACAGGACATGCTATAATTCGAATCACCACAGTGGAGGACATTTTATCATAAGTAATGCCACGAGTGATTTCCAAATTATCGATAAATTCACGACTCACGAAGTGAGGAGTGAATTTATCTAGAGAATTTGGAAATCAAGAGTGGCATTTGTTAGGACTATTTAACGAATAAAATAAAGCTGTTTACTCACAAATCATTAATGTAACTACAGTTATTTAAAAATATTTTTATATTAAAGAAACGGTGATGTTTGAAAACTAATGAGAAACGATAGGTAGCCTAACGCTTCTAACTGCTTCTTTTGTTTATCACTGCAACCAGATCATACTATTTATTGCCAAAGGAACGCAATATTGTAAGAATGCTCTCTAGTGGAGAAAAAATGAAACACATCAATCTGTATATTATTCATTTTTGATGTCGTATACATTTAAGAAAGTGCAACAGTGGTTTCTTTTTTTGGTGGTATAATCAATTGCTACAAATGTTGACATGTAAGCACTATTATATACAATCTGGTAGCCGTATTTGTTATAGGCTCAGTCACTGCAAAATAACGGTCAGACCCTGTTCAGAATATTAAAAAGGAGGAGCTTGCTTAATAATGATAATCCAAACGTTGATAATTATTTCGTGAAACACGTCTCTGATTGGTTGTAATACAGAAATCATTGAAACGTGATTGGTCATTGACTCCCATTTGGGGCATGAGTTAAATAGTCAAGGAAATTTTGATCAATATGGAAGCGTGCCTGCTCAGCATCTTGAGGAATACAATAAGTAGCTGTTCAGATTGATAAAACCATTCATAAGGCTTGGGACTTATACTGATTGTAGCTTTGTCCACCTCTGTAAAGGTCTTTCGCTGCAACCATAGCATTTCCATGCTATGATTTGCAGCTTTACTAGGGAATGACAGGTGTGGTAACTTCCCGTTGCTTTGCACACCGTTGAAGGATGGTGATGATGATGATATGTATGTACTCTAAGCTTCCTGAAATTTGTCTTACAGGTGAGGAAAAACCCCGATAAAAACTTCACCCAGGAGCCTGTCCCGACCGGGAATCGAACCCAGGCCCGCTGCGTAACAAGGTAGCACGCTACCTCGGGACCACAACGGTGGACGTATTGTTCCTAGATATTTGAAATCAGACACTTCTTCAAAATTTCCCTCATTTGTCGTTAAATGTTGATTTCCATTATTTAATATATTACTAAGTGTGATCATATATTCACTTTTATTGATGTTTACTTCCTGTCCCTATTTCTTAATGTTACTCAATAGAGCCCCTCCTTGGAGTTCGGATGTGCTGGTGGTCCTCGCCTCTGCGTTGTTCTTCGGTCGCTTCGCTTGCAATCTCCTCCTATCGCGGAGGCGAAGAACGAAGCACAGGCGGACAACGACGAGATCAGACATAACGGTTTCGGGACGTGACATGCTGACCACATATCACCCCTACACAGACTAGATCACCGTCTACCATGTGGAAGTGAGGCCAGAAGATACCTAGTAAGCCAAGGACCATCTAGGCCTGTGGCATCATGGAGAAGAAGAGAATTGGTGTTAGAATTAAGAAAAGTTTTAAGACTAAAATGTCGAAATATTTGGATTCTTCTCACTTGTAGATACTGGGCTAGCTGCCTGAGGCAGAGGCCATCAGCTGTAACGACTGAGATACCCGGCATTCCGACCACATGTCACCCCTTCACTGGCTAGATCATCGTCTACCTCAGTGATTAATATATGTGGATGTGCGGCCTTGAGGCTCGTCCCTCGCCCTTCCGCCTACATCTTCGCCCTTCGGGTTAATCCCCCCATTCCAATGACAACTTCGCCCTCCGGGTTCCTCCCGCCATGGGGCTCATCCCTCGCTCTTCTGTCGTCATCTTCGCCCTCCGGGTTCGTCCCTCCTCCTTTCACTGACTACTTCCCCCTCCGGGCTCGTCCCTCTCCCTGCCGCCGCCATTTTCGATCTTCGGGTTCGTCCCTTGCCCTTCCACCGTCAACTTCACTCTCAGGGCTCGTCCCGCCTTGGGGCTCGTCTCCACCGTCAACTTCGCCCTCCGGGCTCGTCCCGCCTTCTGGCTCGTCCTTCGCCCATTCCACATTCAACTTCGCACTCCGGGCTCGTCTCGCCTTGGGGCTCGTCCCTTGCCCTTCCACCGTCATCGTCGCTCTCCGGGTTCGTCCCTCGCCCTTCCACCGGCTACTTCGCCCACAGGGCTAGTCCCGCCTTGGTGCTCGTCCTTAGTCCTTCCACCGTCAATTTAGCCCTCCAAGCTCATCTCTCGCCCTTCCACCGTTAACTTCGCCCTCCGGGCTCGTCTCGCCTTGGGGCTCGTCCCTTGCCCTTCCACCGTCATCGTCGCTCTCCGGGTTCGTCCCTCGCCTTTCCACCGGCTACTTCGCCCACAGGGCTAGTCCCGCCTTGGTGCTCGTCCTTAGTCCTTCCACCGTCAATTTAGCCCTCCGAGTTCATCCCTCGCCCCTTCCACCGTTAACTTCGCCCTCCGGGTTCGTCCCTTGCACTTCCGCCGTCAACTTCGCCCTCCGGGCTGGTCCCGCCTTGGGGCTTGTCTCTCGCCTTCTACGTCAACTTAGCCCTCCGGGCTCGTCCTGCCTTGGGGCTCGTCCCGCCTTATACGCATGACAAAGCAACGGAATTTAAGGGAGAAATCCTTTGAATGTACTGCGCGAGCGAATATAATTTATTTAACCCTAGCATTACCAAGGTAATTTCTGTTACATGTAATGCCAACGAAGGGGGGACCAGAGGCCCAAAAAGAAAGTGTCAATTTAATTTGTCATGATGAAAGTTGATTTAGTTCTGATACCACTGAGAACACTTAGAACTGCTTAGATATTATTTTTATTTACTCTTTCCAAGCGCGACAGGCCTAGAATGCTCTTGGCCTACCAGCCGGCTGCTTACCTCACATCCACATGTATTAATAACAGAGGTAAACGATCATCTAGCCAGCGTAAGGGTGACATGTGGTCAGCATGTCGGGTCCCCAGCCGTTATAGTTGGTCTTCTCAACCTGGAGTCGCTACTTATTGTAGTTACACAAATGCCTCACGATGCTGGATGTGCACCGGTTGAGAAAATTTCTCCCCCCATGGGGACTCGAACCAGCGCAAGTCCTGTAGCTCTGCGCCAAGGCTTCTTGTCTTAACCACTCGGCTACGGCGCAGGACATTTTTGTATACATACTGGATAATAAAAAATTACAATATAATAGGATCAAACTCAACAAATAATAAAATTCACTTTGTAGCCTATATATTTTTCTTTTTTTCCAGTAACATTCATAATTGTGTTCTCTTTAATAAAAAACTAAAAAAATAGTTTAAAAACTAAAACAACACGCTTTGTTAGAAAACCGAACTAAAAAATAAAAAATAATGTTAATTTCCAACACGCTTGGGATAAAATTAAAGTGGTCAACAAAAAAATCATCTCAACACATCTAGAATAAAACTAGAGTTATCTACAAAAAAATAATTTTACCATCAAAAGAGTGGGATGCTCTATATCAATTAATATATTTGTTAGTAAACATATATTGGTAAAAGTAAAGTCTGTAAGAAGAAAACGTAAAAACCATAAAAAGCACCCCACGCTTTTGATGGTAATATAATTTTTTTGGTAGATAACTCTAGTTTTATTCTAGATGTGTTGGAGATGATTTTTTTGTTGACTACTTTAATTTTAACCCAAGCGTGTTGGAAATTAATATTATTTTTAATTTTTTAGTTCGGTTTTCTAATAAAGCGTGTTATTTTAGTTTTTTAAACTATTATTTACTTTTTATTTTATAGTTTGGTTTTCTAATAAAGCGTGTTATTTTAGTATCTTAAACTATTATTTATTTTTTTAATTTTTAGTTTAATTGATTGTCATAAACCGGAATCCCGTGAACATTTAATTGCTTTCGAAATTTTTAATGTCTATGCACGAATATAATTATATTTTTTAAAATTATTATTATCTAACATTATTATAATACTTTTGAATATTTTAATATAGATAAATAATTACAATTAATATATCCTTCTGGTGGACTAAAAAGTCCGCAACCTATTATACCGGTCTTTATTTTTTTGATGTCCTGATGATCCTGGCAAGGATCTTAGAAAAAATTATGAAATTATTGTATTGTAATTGGTCCTTTACAAGTAGCCAACACAAAATATCAAGTCGATCCAATGTTTCTAATTGGATGAAAATCGTGTTGAAAGATTCCGTTACATAGACAGATACAGCTCAAGCTAATATAAAGCGTGTAAAATCTATTTAATTTCAGTCCACTAGATGACGCAAACAGAATTTACTGTCTCATTCTGAAACACATTTTTCACACAACACTGTCTTCTTGCTGCGTTTTCCACAGACGTGTTTGCTGCAGTGAGAGCAGGTAACAGTTGATTTTCCAACTTAAAATATAATAAATTAATTATAATTAATATTAATTAACAATTTCTATAATCACTCAATTTTAAATACAGTAATGGACAATTAGAATTAACTTCAATTACATATATCAACATATAAATATTGAGTCAGTGGGCCTATGAAGCCCCCCCCCCAGTATTTGTAATGCTAGGGTTAAATTATTTTCACTTACTGAACAAAAAAATAAAATTATGTATTCAATTATTTAGGCGTAGAAGCCCACGTCGGGTATTAGCTACTGCAAATAATATTGCTTAATATCTCTCGAAAGAAGGTGGTATACGTTGTTGCGAGCAGTTTTGGTTTGAGAAGGATGTCAAGTTGCGTGTTCTGGTGTACCCTATTACAATACCTTAACTAAGTCTGCAATATACGTAGCTTGAATGGTACGTTAAATGTAATGTGTAAAAGCAATGTTACGCAGACGGGGGCTGGGAAGACAAGTTGGTGCACATTCCACGAAGGGGGAGAAGCCAACGGACAAAGTAATTGGGGCAACCTCCAGGTAGGAGACAGTGTTTTCGCGCTCAGGTCAGTGTTCCGAGCTCCTAAAGTAATCAAACGCAGGCATGGCTTGCATATTAAATCTTCCCCTCCATACAAAATACTTTGTTGCTTTTTCATCGTATACTACACTATATTAACAACTCATCAACTGAAATTAAAATCCAGGGTGCGACAGGCCTAACTTCCACATGCACCATTTACAGAGGTTAAGATCATCATCCACCCAGAAACATAAATTCGAGTTCCCCATTTTTGTAGCTGGTTCCATGCAATTTTTCAATATGGAGAAAGAAATGCAAATTACAGCTTATTTCAGTAATCGCAGCTTCCTCATCAGGGGATTTGTTTTTTATTATTTTTATTTTTTATTTATTTTTTATTAAATATATATATCGGGAAATTTCAAGGTACAAATAGCCCAGGGGAAAATTATGCCACTGCATTAACACTCTCACAATCTTCTTGTTTTGATTGAATATATTAACTATAAATATATGGTCCCGCGCCGTAGCCGAGTGGTTAAGGCAAGAAGATGCCTTTGAGCAGAGCTATGGGACTTGTGCTGGTACGAAAATCCAAGGGGGAAGATATTTTTTTCATGGAATTTCGGCCAGTATGGAACCGGTGCCCATCCAGTATCGTGAGTAATTTGGGTAGCTACAAAAATTAGCGGCTTCAGGTTGAAAAAAACAAGGTAAATTGGCTTGGGGAACCGACATGCTGACTATATTACACCCCTGCGCTGGATGGATAATCGTTTAACTCTGTGAATAACACATATGGATGTGAGGCCAGCAGCTGGATGGTAGACCAAGAGCCTTCTAGGCCTCTCGCGCCATAGAGAGTGTCTGTTTGTGCAAGTAAATGTTGCATTCTCGCTTAAATATTTGTGTTGTCTCGGAGGTGTCCCTGAGATGTAGCTGATGACTTATCCTATCAGGCCCTTGGTATCCTTGTGTGATCTCCCGGTTGTCTTGGTGCATGTGTAAGTACCCACACAACCAGGGATTATACTAAGGAAAATAAATAAGTAATAATTAAATAAATGAAGAAAAAACCCGGCCTAACCATATCAGATGGATTATTTTATTAATTTGCATATTATTATTATTATTATTATTATTATTATTATTATTATTATTTTTATTATTATTCATAATAGAGGATTATTTTTCCTTTATAATGTACCAAAATTATAACAACTTGATCATCTACCTCTGTGATTGACACATGTGGATGTGAGGCAGCAGCCGGCTCTTAGGTTAAGGGCCTTCTAGGCCTGACGCACCATAGATTTGTTGCTTACTTATTGGCTTTACGATCATTGAGTCTCTCCGTTTTAGGAGTTTATAGACCTAGCTATTTAAGTTACTTATTTCCCAACTGATGTCATGGGTGGTATGTGGTCAGCATACCGACCAAATGAGGCCACTTAGTAGGTTACTATTTTATTTTTTAAATTATAAATGTCGGTAAATTTTGCTTAGAGACTTTTTGTTTCATATTTATGATTCTTTACGAGGATCAAAATCATCACACTCGGTACCCACGTCTTAAAGTCAATCCCGGAGGAACTGTTCCTTGGATTTTTCAATCCTTAAAGGTATATCGACGTCACTCGGGTTTGAACCCGCGACTCTTGGGACCAGGGATTAGGAACATAACCACGAGACCACTGTGGCATACTGATTATAACTGCATTAGTCTGAAGTAACTATTAAATTAAATGTTTATACAACACAACGGAACATTTACTTCAAGTCGTAGCAGCACTGTTGCTGCGTCGCACTGACGTAGATACTAGCCATGCATAGTAAGGAACAAATAGCAAATGAAGCATTTACCCAGCTAACTTCGGGTAATTGCATTGCACTCCTCGACACAACAGACTGACATAAAGCGAGTGTAAGCGGGATGACACTGCATTTGTTCGGAAATCATCCACAAACGAAGTAGGTCAATGTTCCGCAGTGTCGGATAGTAAAGTGTAGGGATATATCAATTGAGATTATTGTTAAAATATTCCGGGTTATGTGGCCGTGGTCTATAACTGGTGTTCCTTCCAGACGTTTCTCCGTCAACTGTGGAGGGCATCTTCAGTGGCGAGTGCTTCTAGGTGGTGTTCCCTTCTTGTAGACTCTTTTAACATTATGATTACCGGCCGTGAAAGCCTGCATTCCACAATATTGTGATCTTTTCTCCATCGTGGTTTAAACTCTCATTTGACAGGTACTTTTACGAACCACACATCACCATGACCTTACAATGGTACGACCTGTCGGGAGAATTATTTTAAAAATTGGATCACACATACACTTTTGAACACACGGGGACATGGACGGCCTCCTCAATTGATTAACCAGTTTGATCCAGGGTTTCCTACGAGACAACACAGCAAATAAGACAAAACACACTATTCACACACACATTGATACTAAGCATGATGCATATGATAATGATTAATAAGATGGACAAATTATATTCAGGGACCGTTTGAGTCTTAAAGTTTCCTGGCTTTTGTCTTATAGATGAGGAAAAGTAACGAGAAAAACCATCACCCAGGAAAAATGTCTCGACCGGCGACTACGTTACACCGAGACCATAGCTGCGGACGATCCTACATACTGGACACTAAAATTGAGCGTGACACATACACACACACAACACACACACACACACACACACACACACACACACACATATATATATATATATATATAATCCACCGTTGTGGTCTCGAGGTAGCGTGCTGCCTTGTCACGTAGCGGGCCCTGGTTCGATCCCCGACCGGGGCAGTTTTTCTGGGTGAGGTTTTTATCGGGGTTTTTCCTTACCTGCAAGACAAATGTCAGTAAAATTTTAAGGCCCAAACGGTCCCCGAAATCATATGGCCATCATCATCATCCTAACCATTGCCATCATCATCATCATCATCCTTCACCGGTGTGGAAAGCTACGGGAAGCTACCACACCCACAATTCCCTAGTAAAGCTGCAAGCATAGCATGAAAATGCTAAGATTGCAGTGAAGGACCTGCCTTCGGGCAGAATTACTATGGATATATATATATATATATATATATATAATATATATATATATATATATGTAATTTTGGGTTCGATTTCCGGTCGGGACAGGCTCTTGGCTGAAGGTTTTTTCGGGGGGTTTCCTCACCTTTAAGACAAATGTCAGGAAGCTTAGGGTCCAACGTTCCCCGAAAACACCTATAATTCCCTAGTAAAGATGCAAAGCATAGCATGAAAATGCAGTGAAACACCTGCCCTCGGGCAGAATTACTACGGATGGATGGATATATATGTTGTCAAGTAATAACTCTTCAAATCCTTCGAACTAACACTGATCTTTAATATAATTAACTAGTCATAGTGTGAAAACGCAATATTTCCGGACATGGGTACCGAATTAAAAATGACCAGCATATCTCGATATACCACATCACCTCAGTTGTCGATATTTTTTTGCACTACTCTGTACATAGTTTTATTAACTATCTAGCAGTCTATTTTTTAATTTTTCTTTCGGAATTAAATTCTCCGTATAGCAATCAATTAGAAAACGTAAGGTGAAATTCGAGCCTTTAAAAAACGGGGGTTCACCTGAAGAGAAAATATAAAAATCGTTCTATCGTCACCATTTTTGGATTTATCTCGACGAAACTCGTTATACGCCATCGAATTAAAATAATAAATGCATTCCCCAAAACTTACTTGAAATCCTACCATTAGGAGTGAGGGTTTGGTTGAAAGGCATAATTTAAAAAAATTGCACTAGCGGCCGCCATGTTTGTTTTTCACAATGAAATAGATGCATATGATTCAATTAATAAAATATATTGCGGATAGCAGTAAAATCAGACCATAAATTCGACTTGAAGAGGAATTCCTTTAATTTAATATGTTACTGCGTGACGGCCTTTTTAATTATTTTCTCATATTTCTATGAAGGTCACATATTTTCAAAATGTAATCTCATTTTTAACTTTTTATCTAACGTCTAGTCCTTTTCTTACATTTTATTCCATATGGCTAAAGTGTACAATGTATTATATATTTTGTACCTTGTTACTATACAATTGGGGACCTGGATTCGAAAATATTAACTCCAAAATATGACATAGCTATGTTAATGTGCCAGGCTATTGCCCTGAATGACAAAAACTCTCTAATTCCCATATTTAATGGCATAATAAAAATTCTTAAATTCTAAACAGTGGAGTTGGTACGATTTAGAATTCAATTTATACGTAAATAGTTATTCAATTTTGCACTTTTTCTATAATTCTGCTGCTAAATCATACTAAGCCAATTTTTAAAATTTGATTTTGAAGCACAAAACAACAGCCTGGTTGTTCCTTTCTATCTTAAAATATATCTTTTAGTGGTATGGCCATGTCAAAAGAATGCCAGAGCAAAGATTGCCAAAAATTGTTATGGAATGGATCCCAATGGAAAGGAGGAAGAGAGGAAGACCGAAGAAAACTTGGATAGAAGGGGTACAAGCAACTATGAATATCAGAGGAATGGAGGAAGATCATTGGATGGACAGAGAGGAATGGCGTTTGGTTTCCGGAAGACGGCGGCAGCTGCCATGATACCGGATGATGATGAGTATGTCTTACATAACAAAACATGCAGACTCAAAAACTCAAATAACAACTACATTAAAGAGTTTTATGTTTCTCCTGATAATTTAATAAAATGGACATAGCATGTTTTGGAATTCAGGTCCCCAATTTATCGATAATGTATACTTGGGAATGTATATCAATTACGCCAACGCGTAAAATCACGCTTTCATTATTTTCCTTAAACATCTGGTCTTCTTATTTTTCCAAGTTTTAAATTATAGATTTATTTTCGTAATTTACATCATCAAATCCATATTAGTAAAAACAAGTAATATCTAATTTACTTTCTAAACTGTTATTTTCAATCCCGTAACAATTTAAGATGACGTTAATCGTTAACGGTTTCATACGTAATCATTGCTATTAGAAACTTGATGAAGTTTCTTTAAACAACTATATTCAGATGTATCATGCAGGTGTACATAATAATAAGCGATTTCCATGTGTCACTCGTGAACCTCAACAACAATGACAACAAACAACAACAACAATAATAATAATAATAATAATAATAATAATATAATAATAATAATAATAATAATAATAATAATAATAATAATAATAATAATATATAAAACTATTATTCTACCAGTTATATTATATGGATGCGGAACCTGGACTCTTACTTTAAGGGAGGAGAGGATATTACGAGTATTTGAGAATAAAGTTCTTAGGAAAATTTTTGGACCAAAGAGAGATGAACAGACAGGTGAATGGAGAAGACTACATAACAATGAACTACATGGTCTTTATAGGAAGCCAGATATAATAAGAACAGTTAAGTCTCGTAGACTGCGATGGGCAGGACATGTTGCGCGTATGGGGAATGAAAGACGTGCATGGAAGCTACTTGTAGGAAAGCCAGAGGGAAAACGTCCAATTGGTAGACCAAGAATGAGGTGGGAGAACAACATTAACTATGATTTGAGGGAAGTAGATTATACAGGGAATGATTGGAAAGCATTAGTTCAGGATAGGGAAGTATTGAGAGCTTATGTCCGCGCGGCCATGAACCTTCGGGTTCGATAGTGCCAGTGAGTTAGTTAAGTAGTTCTAGTTACGTTAGAATGATATAAGAATAATGAACATAAAATTTAACAATGAGAAGAACTAATCATTATTATATGCACTTATTTAGGAACAAAATTACAACCATTCAGGCGATAACACAGTAGAAACTAAAAATAGAATCGCTCAAACAAAACAAGCAATAAATGCTTTAAACTCTGTTTGGTGGAGCAAAAATATTTCAAAAAAATTGAAAATTACAAATATATCAAACCATAACTCAGAGCATTTTAACATATGGTGCTGAAGTCTGGCAAATTCCTGCCAGGGAAATTAAAAGAATTTTAAGTACAGAAATGGATGTTTTAAGATCAGCTGGAAAATCTAGAATGAATAGAATACGAAATAAAGAAATAAGGGAAATTATGGGTGTACAAGAGGAGCCGGACATCATAGACATTATAGAAAAGAAAAAATTACAGTGGTATGGCCATGTCAAAAGAATGCCAGAGCAAAGATTGCCTAAAATTGTTATGGAATGGATCCCAATGGAAAGGAGGAGGAGACGAAGACCGAAGAAAACTTGGATAGAAGGGATACAAGCAGCTATGAATATCAGAGGATTGGAGGAAGATCAATGGATGGACAGAGAGGGATGGCGTTTGGTTTCCGGAAGACGGCGGCAGCTGCCATGATACCGGATGAATAATAATAATAATAATAATAATAATAATAATAATAATAATAATAATAATAATAATAATAATAATAATAATACAATTATTCAGAAACTACCAAATAATCATTTTTCATTAAGTAAATAAGAGTCAAAGTAATTTATACTAATGTTTAATTAGGTACACATTTAATTTGTATTAATTTAAATAATTTCAGTCCGGGTTAATTATGATCATATTAATAATAATAATAATAATAATAATAATAATAATAATAATAATAATAATAATTATTACAGCTAATGAAATCCCCTTTGTTGCACAATATATCATCTAATTGATCATCTTTATAGTTAATCCCTTGTACATTCCATGTGCTAAAAAGCAAAATATTTTTTTCCTTCCAAGAGTTGTCCTTTTTCATGCTTTGGTCGTCCATTAGTTTGATCCTTCCGGGAAATTCTCGTATAAGACTTGAAAGCATAATAATAGTCCCTTCGATTGGTTGTCGGCCAAAGGAAGGCAAGACCAGTGATGGGGCTGCCATCTTTTAGCCTCTGGTCAGGCTTTTCTGGAGAAGAAAAGAAAATAAAGGAAAGAAGAAATGGAAGAAAGGAAAGACTCCCTAGCCCTCGGATGCCCTAATAGCGTCGGGGTCGAAAAAAACAAGAGTTAACCAAGAGAGGTTTGATAGTAAAGTTAAAAGAGTGCAAAACACAAGTAAGTGGAAGAAATGTTTTGCTCAGCTTGGGCACCTTGTGGTCGCCATCCACATATCCCCTAGATGAGGACCCCTGAGGGATTATTAATCAAGTTATGAAACCATCCCTTGTACAAAAAAAAACACCAGATTACGTTTATATAACACTTTGGCTAGACCAGTGTTGACCTATGGTAGTGAAGCATGGACACTAAGAAAATAACATGAAAGCAGACTAACGGCTTGTGAAATGAGATTCATGCGCAGAACAGCTAGTTACACCAGATGGGATCGGAAAAGGAATACCGATATCTTAAAAGAATTGAAGACTACGCCAATTTTGGAATATATTAAACAGTACCAACTAAATTGGAAACACCATCTTGAAAGAATGAGTTCAAATCGGATCCCCAAAGCTGTTTATAATTAGATACCACAAGAGGACGAAGATCACTGGGCCGTCCTATGAAACGCTGGAGGGAAAATTTTCTATAGGATCGTAACAGGCCTTGGCCTAATACTTGGAAGGAAGAAGAAGAAGAAGAAGAAGATAATAATAATGATAACAATAAAATAATAATTACAATAATAATAATAATAATAATAATAATAATAATAATAATTACAATAATAATAAATAACGCTACTACTTATTTTTGTGTTGTGATATATATAGCCTATATATATATATATATATATATATATATATATATATATATATCAGTGTAATGGGTAAGCGTATCTGCCTTAGTATCTCATCGCTAGGCCCCTAATAGTTTCTATTCCCAGGTACATTCAGAACTTCTCTTTGTGAATAGTGTTTCATATTGTATTACACGGACGGAATTGTGAGTACATTTGTGTCTTTTCCTGGTATATAGAAGTAAGAAATACCATTCCATTCATCCATAGTAATTCTTCCCGAGCCCAGGTCTTTCACTGCAAGCATAGCATTTTCATGCTATGCTTTGCAGCTTTACTAGGGATTTATAGGTGTGGTAGCTTCCCGTTGCTTTCCACACCGGTGAAGGATGGTGATGATAATGATAAGGATGATGATGGCCGGATGATTTTCGGGGACCGTAGGGCCCTAAGCTTCCTGACATTTGTCTTACAGGTGAGGAAAAATACCTCACCCAGGAAGCTTGTCCCGACCGGGATCGAACCCGGGCCCACTGCGTGACATGGCAGCACGCTACTCGAGACCACAGCCGTGGACGAAATGCCATTAAAAAAATGAAATTTAAGGTTTATGATTGCGTAACGTATCACCGTATAATTTTTTGTGATTGCTACTAATAGCAACCCCTTTAGTCGGTCCGTGACTTTTCGGTGTTGTCTTGATAGGCCTCTACACGTACATTTACTTTCATTTACCTATACTAACTAACTAACTCACTGGCACTATCTAACCCGTAAGTTCATGGCTGTGCGGACATATGCTCTCCATATATCCGTATCCTGAACTAATGTTTTACTATCATTCCCCTATAATCCACTTCCCTCAAATAATAGTTAATGTTATTCTCCCACCTCATTCTTGGTCTACCAACTGGGCGTTTTCCCTCTGATTTACCGATACTCTAAAATAATTTTCGTACTTTAAATATCAGTAAAATTCCACATCTTTTCAGCAATATCCTTAAAATTAGCAGGACATTGTGAACTAGGAATTACCATACTCTCCCTGGTTCCAAGGTTCGCGAGTATAAACCTAGCCGGAGTCCATGGGTTTACCAGGAGACAAGGGAACAGTCAATCATTGCTTACCAAAATTTGCCATGAAATTTCATCCAGAGAAACGTTATGATGTACCAAAGCAGTGTACAAAAATATATCTGCCGTTTTTAACTGCAAGGCACTAAAATCCAGCTGCAAGTCTCTCATTTAAACTATACGGAAATAATACATCACTTGAATTAGTACACTGAATAATCCTCCCTCCACTCCGCTCTTATTCATTTTTTTAATTCTTTAAAATTTTAATTGGGAAACATTGAGAAGTTATTAAGAAGACAATATACAAGTTAGAGAATAATATTCGAGTGGATTTTAGGAGACTGGATATCGAATATGTGAACTGGGTACAAGTGCCTGCGGGTAGGAACTAATTTAGAACCATAATGAATGATGAATTGGCATACATATCGTTAATTGGCCTAAATATCGTTATATTTTTATTATATAATTTATTTTTATTACATAATTTTGTTATATTATTTATGTTTATTATATCATTTATTACTATATTAATTTATTATATATATATTAATTAATATTATTTATATAATTTATTATATTATTTATTTAGGCTTTTTAGCATTGTTATGTTTTTTTGTGACGAACAGGGAGCTGGCCTGCTGCATCAACCCCCAACCTGGAGGACCAGGTAATTATTGGTCAAGGTTTTCTTCCTCTAGCCCTTGTCAAGTCAATGACGAACTGCAAGGCAGCAGTACCAGGAAAACATTGCAATGGTGTCCACCTGGAAGAAGGAGGAGAGGAAGACCTCGAAACTCTTGGATGCAGGAAATAAGAACTGGAATGAGAGCAAGGGGCCTGGAGGATATGGATTGGATGGAGAGAGAGGAGTGGAGAAGAAAAATAAAACTTTAGGCACAGAAAGATATGTAAACATTAAAATTCTGTATATAAATATTATTTATTAATTATTATATAATTTATTTATCTTTAACGTTGTTTGATATTTACTCACTTACTTACTTACTTACTTACTTACTTACTTACTTACTTACATAGTACATATCGTTAATTGACCTAAATATGGTTATATTTTTATTATATAATTTATTGGCCTAAATATCTTTAACGTTGTTAGATATTTAGTAATAATAAAATTAACCCTTGTGTCCCGCTTAATATCAAGTCGCGGGATGAGTTGTGGTGATGTCCAAATTATATAAAGGCTGTGAAATACAGTTATGACTACTGTCCAGATATGTAGCACCATCAATGGGGTAAATGAAAAGAAATGAAACAACATGAATGAAAAGATTAGGGAGAGTGGTTTGAGGTATGATGCCTTGGGACAGAGCTGCAGGTCTTTCGCTGGTTCGAGTCCCCATGGGCGGAGAAATTTTCTCATGTGTTTTGAGCATTATGGGACCAGTGCCCGCCAAGTATCGTGAGGAATTTGGGTAGCAAAAAGTATCGTCTCAAGATTAAGAAAAAACAGCTATAATAGCTGGTACCCGACATACTGACCACATGTCACCTCTACACTGGCTGTATGATCATCCACCTCCGTTAACACATGTGAATGTGATGAAAGTTAAAAATTAAATTGTATCTGTTGGTAGGTGCCGTCGTCCTCAACTTGTTAATACATTGTATATGAAATTAACTGGAGCGCTTTCGGAAGTTACCTTCCATCTTCTGCAGGTTGAGTTTCCGTTACTTGTTGTTGTGTACGGTGACGTAGGCCTATACTCCAACTCTTTGTAGCAGCAACTGACTTGTTTTTGACGATCTCGTATAATGGGTTCGACTGGGGTGCGTTCTCATTGAGAAGTGAGGTGTTGTTTGTTTCCTTTATAATTTCAAGGTCTTCAAATGTAAAGGAAACAAACAACACCTTACTTCTCAATGAGAACGCACCCCAGTCAAACCCATTATACGAGATCGTCAAAAACAAGTCAGTTGCTGCTAAAAACAGTTGGAGTATACATCACCGTACACAACAATAACAAGTAACGGAAACTCAACCTGCAGAAGATGGAAGATAACTTCCGAAAGCGCTCCAGTTAATTTTATATACAATATATTAACAAGTTGAGGAAGACGGCACCTACCAACAGGTACAATTTAATTTTTAACTTTCATCATATGATTTCACCTCAACGGAATTTGATATGAATTTTACTAGTATTGATGTGAATGTGAGGCCAGCAACCGGTCGGTAGGGCAAGAGCCTTCTAGGCATGTCGCAATCTGGAGTTTATGATTAGAAGAAATGAAAATTTTGGCAGAAGAAGACCTGAGAAATTCGAGAAAAATATGCCTTGACTTCGATTTGTCCAAGACGATACCGCATGGAGCGAACGAGATGCGAACTAGGGAACTAGAGATGGAGAGCAGTGTTTATCCACATTTACGCCATGGATCCGCCCAGTTAGTTAGTTTTGTATCTATGGTATGCTATAAAACTCTAATAACATTCTTTATTTCATAGTTATCTTTTTCTTCACTTTTTTATAGGACGAACTTCATTCTTCTTTCAAATGAACTCGTTTCAAAGAGAAGAATATAACAAATGATTAATATAAACCACAAAAAGATGAAAATGTTGTTCTTAATGATAAACAAAGTCTCGCTTATAATTATTTGTGTCACGCTACCAAACACACACACACACACATCATTTTCCTCTAAATTGGTTTAATCGTCCCTAAATAGTGGTTTTGGGAACAGCGGTGAGGCATTCCACGAAGAAACAAGGCAGAAAAAAAAAAAAGGTTCCTTGAAAATTCAAGTTATTTATGTAAAGATACTGGCCACAGTGATTATCAAGATCTCAGATTTGAGAAAAACTTTATATCTCAAAATATCACTAGCTTATTCATTATGGGAAATAATGCTTTTAGACAAGCAGTTTATAGGTTATGTTTAAAATAACAAAAAAAAAAAACGATGTTAAATGATCCGTAGGAGACACATTGGGGTAGTAGGAGATGAAGGTTCCCACATTTTCTAGACAAACGCCACTTGATATCAGTTGGATTTTCAGCCCTGCGTGACGGCCGCCTTTAACCACAGAAAAAGCGTCTGATACTTAAGTTAGAGGCTTGTTTGACCCCAGGATCATGGTGTCACAAGGATGATTGGGTCAGTTTAAAAATCCTAACTCCACCGGCACTTGAACCCTCGACCATCTGGTTTGTAGCGCAATGCCTTAAACAACTACCCTACGGCGTGCCCCGTTTAAAATAACCAGAGAGAAAATTTTGCACCTGAGCCGGAATTTCAACTCAAAATCTCTAGATTTTCTCTCTACCTGTGTTAATTAATATTCTTCCTTCATTATTTTCTATTCTTTATTTTAACATCGTCGCTTTTAAACGGCCTCCAGATTTAAAGTTAGGCCTATGTTCACACATAATTTTGAGACTAGATCAAAAGCTAATAATCTATTATTATTATTATTATTATTATTATTATTATTATTATTATTAATGAATCTGCTAATATTTTGAAACCCTATTTCGCCACAAAGGCATGTTTGGGTTATAATCTTATGGTTTTGAATGAGTGTTATGAATTACATAAATCTTCTATAAGTGTCTTAGCAAAATACTACATATTATTATGAATGTGTGATATGAATTTCATAAAATGTTTATAATAGTTTTCATTGTTAAAAAGAACTTCACACATTGAAGCAGAAGCATCATCATCGTTTAAAAGCAAGTTTTACCAGAATCGTTGTCTTTCGAATATAGGACAATCAAATAAAACATGTTTTACACATTCTATTGATTCTTGACATTTACAATTATGATCACTGTCTGGGTTAATATTAAATCTCCTAAAATAACTTCCAAATTTTCCATGGTAAGTCATAAATTGTGTTAAAATGAAATTTGGAATAAAATGTTTCATATTTAGCTTAATAATCTGTTCAAAATATTCTTTCACAAGATAACACTTTATTCTTTTTTCATGGCACTAATCACTGTCCTCTACTGAAATTCCCTCCCTGAAGATATCAGAGGATGCCGCATATTTGAAGTAGCACATTTGTGAAAGAAATCAGCTAAAATCGGGAGGTCGGGGTTTGGAGTCCCGATGCGGTCAGACTTTTTAAACTAAATTCTGGCGGCGGCACCATGCTCCTGGGGCCGACTCTGCAACTAAGGAAATGCTTTTCTTACTGAACATATGTTCTGCGGGTAAATGTGTCCGTTACGGAGGGCTGATTAACGGGATAATATCTGCTGGCGATTGTATATTATAAATGCCTCTTCTTCTACCTCTAGGGCTTCTTAAGGCCTGTAATAGGATTACTTTTCGTTTCTATAACTAATATTATTTGTTTTAGATTTATTATTATTATTATTATTATTATTATTATTATTATTATTATTATTATTATTATTATTATTATTATTATTATTATTATCACTATCATTATTATTATTATTACTATTAATATTATTATCATTATTAATATTATTATTATCGGCTGCGGTGGACTAGTGGTTATGATCCTTGCCTCTGGTCCCGAGGGTCGCGGGTTCAAACCCGGCCGGGGTCGATGGATTTTTAGAATTGAAAAATCCAAGGAGGAAGTCCTCCGGCAGGGACTTTAAGCCGTGGGTCCAGAGTCTGAAGATTTTCAGGCTCGTAAAAGATCCTTAAGCCTGAATAAAATGGTCTCTAAGCAAAGTATGCCGATTATTCCCGTCCTAGTACTACCTTGGTTTCCTAGATGTCAGTATGAGGCGGAACGCTGACAACAGGCCACTCCTATGACATCTATACGAAAACAAGTGTAACTAAATTAGTATGGTTCAATTTCTTCGCTGTATGGGGAGAGCGCCTAAATCTCGTTGAGGGAAACAGGGGCTTACAAGAATAAGATTATTATTATTATTATTATTATTATTATTATTATTATTATTATTATTATTATTATTATTATAAAGTGTTTAGAAAAAAATTGTGCAAAGCGAAATGAAGAGACTGGCAAATTGAGAAGTCTACATAACAGTGATCTACATGATCTTTATAGGAAACCAGATATAATAAGAAGAGTCAAGTCTCACAGACTGCGATGGGCAGGATATCTGACACGAATCATGGAAGCTTGTTGTAGGAAAACTAGAGGGAAAACACACAGTTGGTAGACAAAGAATGAGGTGCGAGAATAACATTAACCAGGATATTAGGGAAGTAGATTATACATGGGATTATTGGAAATCATTAGCCCAGGATAGAGATGTATGGAGAGCTTATGTCGAAGCATCCATATACCTACTTATTGGATAGTGCCCGTGGGTTAATTAGTTAGGAATATTATTCCAATATAATCGGTCCTCGTGGATTAGTGCTTACCATACTCGCCTGTGGTACGATTTTTCGCGGGTAGGAACACGACTAAGATTGATATATATTTCAGGACTTGGGAATCCTGAGAGTGGTTTGATTTTGGAAGGAAACTAAAACCATGGTCTCGTATAGCGGATTTTTTTGTGTCTATTGCCACCAGGTTGTCTTTTATGATATTTCTGGTTTTCTCCCCTGGCATTGGCGGAATTGTAATCCATTTCTTACGTTGGGGCACCTGGAAGGAGGAGTTACGTTACCCCAATGATATGATGCGTGATAAATGATAATAAAGCACCAGAAGAGTTGTTAACCTAAGCTCCAGATCATGGGCAACCACAGGAATAATTCCTTTTAAGGAAAATTTTCCATGGTTTGACCGGAAATCGAATCCGGTACCTCATGAACTGTAGTCAAAAACGCTGACCACTAGCCCATGAGGCTGGTCATAAGGAACGTAAAAGTACAAGTTTGAAGAATAGTCCTCTGAAATAATTTATGGCTCCTTCACGTCCAGATTTGAATTGTGTGCTAATGAATTATATATTAAGGAGTGTGGTTAAATAAAATAGAGACTAATTTAATATATATTTGAACAAAAACGAAGTATATGGTAACAAGAGATAAATCAAAAGATCTGATTTTAAAAGACTGACAAGGAAAAATAAAAGCATGTGACGAATATATATATTGAGTCCCGGTGGAGGTCAGGATTTTTAAATTGATCCAAACCTTCTGGCGGCACTATGACCCTGGAGTCGACTCAGCCTCTAATGGAAATGAGTACCAAACGCTTGTTCTGGGGGTAAAGGCGCCGTCACCGCAGGGTTGGCAACCCGGCTGATATCAAGTGCCTATTGTCCAGAAAAGTGGGAGCCTTAACCTCCTACTACCCCAAGGGCCTCCCGAGGCCTGTAATGGGATTACTTTACTTTACTGACGAATATGTACATTCGCGAAAATTAGTGCAGATGGAAGTCATAATCCCGATATTGAAGAGCGGACAAATAAGGGAAAATCAGCAATAAAAAAATTAAATGTTGTTTTATGGGATAAGAATATAAGTTCTAAAACAAAAACAAACATTTTAAATACAATAATAAGTAGTACAAGGACATACGGTGCAGAAACATGGGAATTAAAATCTAGAACAATAAGTAAATTAAATTCTGCAGAAATGGATTTTTGGAGACATTCAGCTGGAATTTCTAGAAGAGATAGAATAAGAATCAGCGCAATTAAACAAAAGATGAATGTTCTAACTTTAATTGTGGATTTCATAAAAAAACAAACAATTAAAATGGTATGGTCATGTAAAAAGACAGATTCCCAAGAAGAATACTGGAATGGGCGCCACTTCGTAGAAGAAGAGGATGGCCAAAAATAACGTGAATTGATGGTGTTTTGAGCAGCATGAAGGTAAAAAGGATTGGACGATGGAGATTGGAATGACAGAGAGATGTGGAGGAGAATGGCAGTAGATTAAGTGGCCCCAGGAAGATGTGAAACCTGCTAAACAAATAAAACTAATAACTTATTAGAATGTTGGAGTTGGCGTAGTTTTCCAATTTATACAATGTAATGAATAATGTGGAAGTTGGAAAATGCAATATGTTCGGACGCGTATCTCCGGGGACTGACCGCTCGGACACTTAGACGAGCAGCAAATTCCAGGTGGCTTACGTAAATGGGAAACAACATGACGTCATGTAGACTGTGCTTCAACGTTGTAAGTTTAATGAAATGTGTTGTGCTGGGACAGGCTGGACAACTTATAAATTTATAGGCCCCAGTTTTGCATTACAATTATGACCTTCAGATCTTTTCTACCCACCGATAGGTTCAAAAGTTATGAATAAATTATAGGCACATTGTTTAACTCGTAGAATTATTGTAGTTTTTAACTTTCTCATTCAACAGTCTCAGTATAAATACATTGGAAGCCAACTATTATAATTTAATTTCATACCAAGTCCCATGTCCCCTCCATGGTATCTTTACCTTGTCGTGGTGGAGTGGCTTGCGTGCTTAAATGATCCCGAGAGCTATGCCAGCGGTAGCATCGCTGCCGATAGGGTTACCCACGCCGGACTGGTCGAAGATGATAAGCCAGACTAAAAAAGTTCCTTGGTCGAAAGAGTGACGATCTTTCAACGTAAAAGTACAACCGTCAAGAAATGCGGACATGGGTTTCACTGGGGTAAAATAAACCGGAGGTCAAATAGTCCACCATTCGGTTCTCCGGGCGGGGACTACTTCAGGGAACCCATGCCAAAGACTCAAACATAGGGACATATTCCTAGGAAAATTGAATGTTAGGACTTTATACAATAGCAGGGCGCTATAGGTATTAACCCGTGAATGAGATGAACAGGCAGGTGAATGGAGAACGCTGCATAACAGTGAATTACATGGTCTTTATAGGAAGCCAGTTATAATGAGAACAGTTAAGTCTCGTAGACTGCGATGGACAGGACATGTGGCACGAATGGGGAATGAAAGACGTGCATGGAAGCTTCTTGTAGGAAAACCAAAGGGAAAACGCCGAGTTGGTAGACAAAGAATGAGGTGCAAAAATAACTTTAACTATGATTAGAGGAAAGTAGATAATACAGGGGATAATTGGAAAATATTGGCTCAGGATAGGGATATATGGAGAGCTTATGTCCGCGCGGCCATGAACCTACGTGTTCGCTAGTGCCAGTGAGTTAGTTAGTTTCCAAGCCTCATTTCAGCAATTTACAGTTTCGTAATTCTTAAAATGGTACAATAAGGGAAAAGAGCCATTGAAAAGTAAAATCTGCATCCATAATTTTACACTGGAACTGCCAACTCCTTCAAAATACATCGCGCTCTCTTATAAGTTAAATTAAAGAAATAGGTGTAATTTCTAATCAAATACGAACCTATAGATAAAACGAATTGCTAAAAAGAGTGCACAATGGGTTCCGCACTATGTGGCCGTGGTCTATAACTGGTGTTTCTTCCAGACGTTTCTCCCTCAACTGCGGAGGGCATCTTCAGTGGCGAGTACTTCTAGGTGGTGTTCGCTTGTCGTGTCTACGATATAGTAATTCTGTCCGAATGCAGGTTTTTAACTGCAATCATAGCATTTTCATGCTATGCTTTGCAACTTTACTAGGGAATTGTAGGTGTGGTAGCTTCCCGTTGCTTTCCACACAGGTGAAGGATGATGATACTTACTTACTTACTCACTGGCACTATCGAACCCGTAGGTTCATGGCCGCACGGACATAAGCTCTCCATACATCCCTATCCTGAGCTAATGCTTTCCAATCATTCCCTGTATAATCTACTTCCCTCAAATCATAATTAATGTTATTCTCCCACCTCATTCTTGGTCTACCAACTGGGCGTTTTCCCTCTGGCTTTCCTATAAGAAGCTTCCATGCAAGCCATATGATTTCAGGGACCGTTTGTGCCTTAAAGTTTTCCTGACATTTGTCTTACAGGTGAGGAAAAACCCCGATAAAAACCTCACCCAGAAAAACTGTCCCGACCGGGAAACGAACCCAGGCCCGCTACGTGACAAGGCAGCACGCTACCCCGAGACCACAGCGGTGGACTATAACTGATGATGATAATGATGAGGATTATGATGATGATGGCCGGATGATTTTCGGGGACCGTTGGGCCCTAAGCTTCCTGACATTTGTCTTATAGGTGAGGAAAAACCCCGAAAAAACCTCACCCTGGAGCCTGTCCCGACTGGGAATCGAATCCGGTCCCGCTGCATGACAAGGCAGCACGCTAGGTCGAGACCACAGCGGTGGACAACACTTTATATCAGGAATGCTATAGGCTACATTAAATATAGGGGTATGGTGAAGGCAATCCATGTAAGGAATGGAACTCCGAATAAAAAGACTCCCTTGGTGGTTAATTGTTGTGCAATTTCAAATTGTTGTAAGCCGGACTGAAACATTTTAGCCATGACTGTACTGATGTATGGTTCGGAATGAAGGACTCTTACTAAAATTAACAAAGAAGATTGAAAGTTGGAGAAAGAGGTTTATTCGGTATATAACAGGGTATACTATTTTAGACAAGAAGTAAAAGATAATATATCCGCAAAGAATTAAAAATGAAGAGTGTAATGATTAAAAATAGAAGAATATATAAGGAAATGTTGATCGCGGTGGATTAATGGTTATGTCCGTTGCCTCTGGTCCAGATTATCGCGGATTCAAACCCTGCCGTGGCCGATGAACTTTTTTATGGTGGAAAATCCAAGGAGCTAGTCCTCCGGGAGGGACTTAAGCCGTGGGTCCCGATTCTGAAAAATTTCATACGCGTAAAAAAGTCCTTAAGCCTGAATAAAATGGCCCCTAATTAAAATTTACCGACATTCTTCATCCTACACTACCTTAGTAGCCTAATAGATGTCTCATTGGGTCGGCATGTTGACCGCATACCATTCATGCCATCTTTAGAGAAACAGGCTTAACTAAATTAACTTGGTCTAGTAACTCTTAACAAAGGAGAGGCTAAGGTCTAACGCTGGGCTGTTACGTCATTGTACATGTATAGTTGACTCAGTATTTTAGTTTACAGGCGCTTTGCGTTTTGGTTATGTAGGTCTATTTTGCACGCATACGTATTTAGCATATGAAGGGGCGTTGTCACTTTTTTCTCTGGCATTAACATACTATATTGGGTAATAATACTGCAAAAGACAAAAGTTGCAACGCTGTTAAGAAAATTATATCCACGTAGAGTAGACATGAAAATGTCATTTAAAAATGCGAAGACATTATTGGTAACATTATTGTAACTGTTTTCATTTTTGGTGATTGGAGCGGCGTTTTAGAAGCCTGTGATAACAATTCCCCTGCTCTACCTGGTAGTAACAATGTTATCTTTTAAACAAGAGGAAAACAGTTGCATTTGATGTCGCCTGTAAACTAAATTACTGAGTCCACTATAGATAGAAGAAAATAATTTGAATGTGTCAGTAGTATTAACAACGAAAAACTGCCTCAGAAAATATTACATTACAACCCTCAAGGACGCAGACGCAAGGACGGCCAGCTAAAAGATGGATCCAATAACAATAGAAACAAAGTAATTGTCTAAACATAACGGATATTGATGATAATGATGGTGTAAACATATATATTTATACATTGATTTCAATTATATATTTTCAAATGTGTTAAAATTGAATAGACGTTAGTGATATCTAGTACAATCAACGAATGATTATAGTTTTTAGATTTGGATTCGTTCAGGCTTGAAAAAATCTCTTCATATAGTCATACACACTAGAACAGCCAATTTTGGAATGTAGAGTTACTGTTTTGTCCAGTACTATTGTAGATAAATGCCCGACATGTGACATTAAAGGAGAGGACCATTTCAACGAGTTTCTTATCACAGTTGGTTATTTTGATTGACTGCCTACAGTAGTTGAGAATGGTGTACATTTGTTGGAAGGCAAGATGGCGTCTGGGCGTGCTAGTGCGCATGGCCTGAAGGCAAATGTGCTCAACTTGACGATAATTATTACTTATTAGCATGCTTTCTTTCCGTCCGGTTCTCGTCCGGCGAGGCACACCGCATAATTACCCAGCGTTCAACATCTGGACAACATCCCGACACCTGTGCCGTGTGGTTGCAACGCGCTGCCCCGAAATTCCAGGCCCACCAATCTAATCAGGACAAAACTACACATTTTCCAGCCAGGGAAATAACACAACCGCCAATCTAGAATACAGCGATAAAATCAGGCAATACCGATAATAATATGCGCCGACATTGGAAGGGGAAATTACTATTATCTTTCCTGAGTTATTTTTATTTTCTGCTTCTATTAATAGCTCTATGTTGTACATTACCCGTACCGCATGTGCTTTGAATTTAATTATAGTTAATTCAGAATCGTTAATATCTGTATCCCTGTGAAGTAGAAGTTATGGCCTTATATTTTCCAGTTCGAATAAATTAATAATAATAATAATAATAATAATAATAATAATAATAATGATAATAATAATAATAATAATAATAATAATAATAATAATAATAATAATAATAATAATAATAATTGTATTGTAAGCCCATGTTTTCCCTTTACATAGATTTAGGCGCTCTCCCCCTACAGGGAAGAATTTGAACCATACTAATTTAGTTACACTTGTTTTCGTATAGATGTCATATTGAGTGGTCCGTGATCAGCGGTCCGCCTCATACTGACATCTAGGAAACCAAGGTAGTACTAGGACGGGAAAATTCGGTAAATTTTGCTTAGAGGCCTTTCATTCAGGCTTAAGGATCTTTTACGAGCCTGAAAATCTTCAGACTCGGGACCCATGGCTTAAAGTCCCTCCCGGAGGACATGCTCCTTGGATTTTTCCATCCTAAAAAATCCATCGACCCCGGCCGGGTTTGAACCCGCGACCCTCGGGACCAGTGACAAGGAGCATAATCACTAGTCCACCGCGGCCAATAATAATAATAATAATAAAAATAATAATAATAATAATAATAATAATAATAATAATAATAATAATAATAATAATAAAAAATAATAATAGCATTATTATTATTATTATTATTATTATTATTATTATTATTATTAGCATTATTATTATTATTAATTATACATTATTATTATTATTATTATTATTAATTATACATATATTATTATTATTATTATTATTATTATTATTATTATTATTATTATTATTATTATTATTATTATTATTATTATTATTATTATTATTATTATTATTATTATTATTATATTATTATTATTATTATTTGGCAGACTGTAGCTTAGTTGATTAAACCAATACAAGGTGATTCACAATAAGTATTACACACTTCTAGGGGTTGTAGAGGAGACGTAGTTGGTAAAGTTTTGATAAGGAACCCATGTCCGGAAACGTATCACTTCGATGTAAAATAGGTTTGAAGATCGGAATACAATGTGCTGATATCGTGTGCAAGAATTTCAATCAGTTTATATAAGTATTATGTAAGAATTATAATTTTAAAATTTCGACAAAAAAAATGACCTCTCTATGAAAATATGCTGTTAGAACCAATATTGTAATTAATGATATTGTAGGAAGTCAGGGGTTTTAAATATTTAGCAAGAAGTCAGTTATAAATAAGAAAATAATTTTAAAGATAAATTAACCCATATTCCAAAAAAAAAAAAAAGTGATAGGCCTACAATAAACAGATGACTAAAAACTAAAACTACGAAATAAACACGAATGAAGTTCTACAAAGTAATGGCCGTGTCTACTTTTCTTTATGGATATGAAACACGGACGTTGACAAAAACTGATAAAAACAAGATACAGGTTGCACAAATGAAATTTGTAAGAAAAGTAAAAGGATTGTGAGAGAATGCTAAATGGGATAGAGCGATGAATTTTCTCTGATTTTCAGGGTTGGTCGAGATGATGGAATCTGCAGGGGGTTCGTAAGTGATTTAATTTAATTATCAAATTAGAGTTGATAATTCAATAATTCAATACAAGCAATTACAATGACTGCAGATAAGCTACGGGATTCCAAAATTTATATTATAGAAATTATTCGTTCTAACTAAAAACTCCCAGACATGACAGGCCTAGAAGGCCCTTTGCCTACCAGCCAGCTGCTAGCTTCACATCTACATGTGTTGATCACAGAGGTAGACGAACATCCTGCCACTATAGGGGTGACATGTGGTCAGCATGTCGGGACCCCCATCCAATATAGCTGGTGTTCTCAACCTGGAGCCGCTACATATTGTAGCTACCGAAATGCCTCACGATGCTGGGTGAGCACCGGTCCCACACTGGCCGAAATCACTTGAGAAAATTTCTTCCCCCGTGGAGACTCGAATCAGCGAAAGTCCCGTAGCTCTGCGCCAATGCCTCTTGCCTTAAGCACTCGGCTACGACGCGGGAAGTGGTTCTAACCAAACGTATTAATATTTAGATTTCCTGTTTAATTTAATAGCTTCTTTAAAATCGATAGCTAAAAGACTTTCGATAATAGTAGATTCACAATACTCCACTTATTCCGGCTTAGGCGTTTGTATTAAGCCTATTAAAATGTTTTTTGACTTAAAAACTTTTATTAAATCCTACTTTATTTTACGAGATTCTAATCAGAGATTCGGCCAAGATCGATGCCCGGACTCTTCACTACCTTGCCCTTACGTTTCTTCAACCGATGCGGATCTGAGATCAGTTCCAAATGTTTTCTCTACTCATCCCTACGACAGCAATATTTGACTCGCGAGGGACGTACCCCAGCAGTTAGCAGCCAATAATCTACAATTATCACCATTTTGATAATTGAAATCCCATTGGATATTAATTTCCTTTTATTCGTCGATTAATACTTCTCAGAATTTACTGAGTTATTAGGAACTTCCATTTGTTTGTTATACTATATTTTATAATTATTCCCAGGAAGACAACAAATAATACGAATGCCTTTTTTTACAGACCGGTAGTACATGGACAGTGTTTTATGCACGAAAATAAATTAGAGCTGGCTCTATACATTCTATTATCTGCGTCCATGTTACTAGCCTCATATTCATTCATGTGAGTATAATAGAATGTTTGCCTTGTTATATTAGCTTAATGTGTTTTTAATACTTACTAATATGAAATATAATTTTAGGTTGGGGTGGAATCGCAAATTCTATTCTTTCTCCCTTAACATTACTACAAAAACGAATCATAAAAATCTGCTTGCAGAAACCTTTAGATTACCCTACAAATTTAAATTATTTAGAATTCAACGTGCCAAATATTAAACAAATATTCAAGCATACATAGCTTACTTACTTTTATAAAAATAAAAACGAATTTAAAGAGCACAATCCAAGTTTTTACAGTACCAGACAAAATACTACTTCTTTGCTACATGTTCCAAAATTTTATACAACTTCTGGATCTAACCATAGTAGATATCTAGGACCCAAATTATATAATGAATTAATTAGATCCAATCCAGAACTAAGTAAACTAAACACAGCTAGTTTAAAAAAGCAATTAAATTAATAATTTTTAATAATTAAGTGAATAAAATTAATCATTTGAATATTTTAAAATAATAAATATAAAGCATCTATTTTTGCTTATATTATTATAAATGAATATATAACTAATTTCTTTCTTCTGTATTATTGGTTATAATCCATTACATTATATGATTTATATTATTTTATGTAAATCATTCTCCATTCCATTTATTCTCTTGTTAGAATAAGTCTTATTCCCAATACATTATTACTTTTTATTTGTATGTGCCATAATTTATGTAAAAATGAAACTGGTCCCAACTTTAAATGTATATATTCTATTTATATTATTCATGTAACTGAACTGCACCCCAGCACGAGCACTTGCTCATTCGGGTGTCAATATTCTCTATAATATTTATTTGTAAATAAAATTTATTCTTATTCTTATTCTTATATAAATAAGCTATTTATATTTATGGTTAACATATTATCACATTCTATTCCTTATGTTTTTATGATTTAATTTATATTAAACACTATTGTGTTTGTTCATTTAATTCCTTTTTCAATATAATTAATAATTTTATTTTCTTACTAATTTATTATAAGATTGATTATATTTTTTTAAATTTTATTTGTATCTGAATATTTATTCCCCTGTCACATAAGCTCTATCAGAATGTGACCTTTAAGACAAAATAAATTCTTTGGAGAAAAAAAAATGTAAACTATAGAAATGAATGGAGATAGTTAACAGAATGCTGGAAGAGAGGATCCCAAGAAAAGTGTTGTACTATAGGCCTAAGGGAAGAACACTTCCGGAAAGACATAGATAACGATGGTCAGACATGTTTTGAAACCGGAACATGCATTACTGCAGAATGCCTGGAGTGTAGAAGAAGGAAACGAAGATTGGTTTGTTACATCTTATTACTTTTAGTTGTGTATATATATCATCATCATCATCATCAAGGCTTAGGCCCTCTGGCCTGTTCCGACTTCAAGGGATTTGGTCTTTCCATCTAGCAAATGCTCTTCCTTGACTTCTAGATCCTGTGGGTCTGTAGTTTAAAATCATTTTAAAAGGTCTATCACCTGGCATTCTTAGTAGATATTCGTACCAATTTTGTGTTTGTTTGTCAATTTTATCCGTCAATTTAAAAATATTTAATTGATCTCTTATCTCAGAACTTCTTTTTCGACCCATAAGAGTGTAACCTGCCGTTGGCCTAAAAAGTTTCATCTCCGCTGCCTCTATTGTTTTTCCTATCTGAATGAGTCAAAGTCCAATTTTCACTGCCATAGACAATAGTAGGAACGACCATGACTTTATAAAATTTCAGTTCAGTATCCTGAGTTGTTTTATTCTTTAGAGTTATTTTTATTATTCCACACATTCTTAGAAATTTCTGTATTTTTATATTTATATCTTCTTTTTGGCAGTATGATACATTAAAACCCAAATAGGCCTAATATATATATATAGGGACTGTCTACTGTATCATTTATCTCGCTTTGCGTACATTTCATTAGGGCCTAATTAAAATTTTGATTTTAGTTGTAATTAACAATATTATGTTACACATTTTATTCTAATAGATATTACATTTGTTCACCGCTATGTTCTAGTGGTTTCTAACACAGCGGACCTGGATTCGATCCCCGGTCGGGACAATATCTCTGGGTGAGAAATTTTCGTTTTTTTCTCTCACCTGTAAGAAATTTAAAAGACATAATTAATCCCCAAACACCTTCTGGCCATTTTAACCATCAATATTATAATTGTAGATAGGGACAGAGGAAATCTCGTTAATCCATTCATGCGCGTCACTAATTAGATGACGAGGCATTTGGCTTCAATTAGAGTCATTTATTATGAATATATGTGTCAATGGCATGTCATGTCTTAAATGTTCGTGTTGTGCAGGAATGGCTCTTGTGTACAGCTGATTAATCATCCACGGAGGCCCTCGATATATTTGTGTGGTCATAAAAGAATGAGTGTAATCCACAGTTTAACATCCTCTGTGACAAGTCGTGTTACATACAGAAGGAGAGGTTAAACCATGGGAAAGAACAAAATAGAATATTTTTATTGTTCATTTACGGGATGAATCATAAATATGGCTATACGTTTGATCGCGTTGTGTAATGAAAATATTACCATTACAAGAAATATGAAACTACCGTTGGAAATGCAATTATTCAAATTACAAAAATGGAATAAAACAAAACAGTGTAGAACTTACGTCATTAGTCAAAATGGCGCTGAATATACAACAGCAAATTACAATTGCTGCATGGGCAATAACATATGCTAATTATCGTGAGGCCACAAGAGAGGCAAGACATGAGTTTTATGTAGCATTGCAGCCGTCGACTGGGGAAGTGGAGAAAATTACTACTGGAAACGGGAAGGATGCAGAAAATCCTAGAAGGCCTCACATTAGCACGGATGGAGAGACTTACTTACTTACTTACTCACTGGCACTATCGAACCCGTAGGTTCATGGCCGCCCGGACATAAGCTCTCCATACATCCCTATCCTGAGCTAATGATTTCCAATCATTCCCTGTATAATCTACTTCGTTCAAATCATAGTTAATGTTATTCTCCCACCTCATTCTTGGCCTACCAACTGGGCGTTTTCCCTCTGGTTTTCCTACAAGAAGCTTCCATGCTAGTCTTTCATTACCATACGTGCAACATGCCCTGCCCATCGCAGTCTACAAGACTTAACTATTCTTATTATATCTGGCTTCCTATAAAGACCATGTAGTTCATTGTTTGTAGTATTCTCCATTCACCTGTTTGTTCATCTCTCTTTGGTCCAAAAAATTTCCTAAGTACTTTATTCTCAAACACTTGTAATCTCCTTTCCTCCCTTAAAGTAAGAGTCCATGTTTCGCACCCATATAATATAACTGGTAGAATAATAGTTTTATATATTTTCAGTTTGACGTTTTTTGAAAGGAGTTGGGACATCAAGAGTCTGTGCAACGCATAATAGCACGCATTTCCAGAATTGAGCCTATGTTCAATTTTTTTGTTCATCTCGTTCCTACTTGTGATTATTGTTTCTAGGTATTTAAATTCAGCCACTTCCTCAAAATTTCCCTCATTTGTCATTACCTGTCCATTTCCATTATATAATGCATTTCTACGTATGACCAGAAACAACAAATAGAATTGTGGAGGCGTTCGACGCTAGCCCACAAAAATCAACCCGCCAAGCTGCACGTGAACAGTGATTTGTTTTGTTTTGTTCTATTGTTGTAATTTGAATGATTCCCTTTCCAATGATAACATCATATTTCCTTTAATAATAATATATTCGTCAAAAATGCGATCAAACGTATAGCCATATTTCTGAATCACTCTGTAGTATTTAATATTTTAATTAATATGATTTTTGTATTCTAATGTAACATATATTTGTCGTGATGAGGGGAAGAGAAGGTTACATGACCTTAACTCCAAATAAGTAAATGAATATACAATTCTATGAAACTAGCATAAAGAGAAGTCATAAATTTCCACGTCCGATCTTTGTCCACCTCATCATCCCTTTATATTTCTACTCGCTTTCATTCGCTATTCTCCCACCATAAGTTAAAAACTCGATCGTGAGAAAATTTAACTCTAGCTATTCCTCTGCATTGAACATCTCACTATTCGTCATCCTTCCTTGTTTCTGCCACCCGACTCTGGAATTCCATCCCCTCATATATCAAGGACTGCCCGACTCAAGAATAGTTTAAAAAGTAACTCCTTGATATTTCCTTAGACAATATAATACATAACCGTGTTCCATGTATACTTTCATTATTTCTTTATGTTTCAAACTTTCTTTACCATGCCATTTATTTAAAGTAATTATATGTTATTATTTTGTTACTATTATTATTATTATTATTATTATTATTATTATTATTATTATTATTATTATTATTATTATTATTATTTATATTATTATTATTTCAATTCCTTCTGGCTTTTTTCGTGTTGAGACTTGAAAGTAGTTTTGAAGTTCCTTAGGACAGGTTACTGGCCTGACGCTAAGTAGTCCAGTGGTAGGGCTGCTACCTTTTAGTCTCTGGACAGACAATAGGATGATATCTTCGGAGGACTGCAGGATACACACTACTAGATCACAAAAAAAATGAAGACATCTTAGAAGAATTACACATGGAATCTTTAGAAAACAAAATTTCTGATTATAAGTCAAGATGGATGCAACATGTTCATCGAATGGAAGATCACAGAATACCCAAACAAATGTTAAGATATCAACCTGCAGGAAGAAGAAGACCAGGACGTCCACTCAAAGACTTCTGGATGGTGTTTCTCTTGAGGCCGAAACCGGTCAACAAATGGCCTAAATTCGTGAATGTACTATGATTATAATGATGATGATGATTATTATTATTATTCTTATTATTATTATTATTATTTATTATTATATTATTATTATTATATCGGCCGCGGTGGACTAGTGGTTATGCTCCTAGCCTCTGGTCCCAAGGGTCGCGGGTTTAAACCCGGCCGGGGTCGATGGATTTTTTAGGACGGAAAAAACCAAGGAGCAAGTCCTCCGAGAGGGACTTTAAGCCGTGGGTTCCGAGTCTGAAGATTTTCAGGCTCGTAAAAAATCCTTAAGCCTGAATGAAAAGGCCTCTTAGCAAAATTTACCGAATTTTCCCGTCCTAGTATTACCTTGGTTTCCTAGATGTCAGTATGAGGCGGAACGCTGACCACGTACCACTCAAAATGACATCTATACGAAAACAAGTGTAACTAAATTAGTATGGTTCAAATTCTTCCCTGTAGGGGAGGGCGCCTAAATCTCTCTAAAGGAAAAACATAGGCTTACAATACAATTATTATTATTATTATTATTATTATTATTATTATTATTATTATTATTATTATTATTATTATTATTGTCCCGCGCCATAGCCGAGCGGTTAAGGTAGGAAGCCTTGGCGCAGAGCTACGGGACCTGCGCTGGTTCGAGTCTCCATGGGGGAAGAAATTTTCTCATGGTATTTCGGCCAGTATGGGACCGGTGCCCACCCAGCATCGTGAGGCAATTGGGTACCAACAATAAGTAGCGGCTCCAGGTTGAGGAACCAGCTATAACGGCTGGGGGACTCGACATGCTTACCACATGTCACCCCTACACTGGCTGTTGATCATCTACCTCTGTGGATGTGAAGGGCCAGCAGCCGGCTGGTAAAAGGGCAACCGCTGAAAAGTGGAAAGATCCTCAATCGGAAATCGGATTATTATTTTTTTTCTTTCTTTCACTTGTCAACTTTATATGTGTAGTCTATATCTAGTATTATGTATCAATCATAATTCTCCTTGTATGTATAATTTAACACTAGTCCGTCGCTGTGGCGTAGTCGGTAGAGTCACTACCTTCACTCCGGCGACCCGGGTTCGATTCCTGGCGGGGTAGGGGATTTTAAATCTTCACCTTGTGACTGGGTGTGTGTGTCCTGTCCTTGCGTCTATGTGGGAATTAAAAAGTTAACAAACAGGTAAAACAAACTAAGAAAAAGGCAAAACAATTAGGAAAACCACTATAAACGATAAAAAAAAACCTTGGTGATGTGGAAGAGAAGACCTTACGGTCTTAACTCCATGAGGTAAAATAAATGGGCCTAAATGAATTAGGAAATTTCGTGTCTAAGACTTTATAAATATTGAGGGCATTAATTTCTGGAGTTTAAATTTTCATAAGTAATGCCACGAGTGATTTCCAAATTATCGATAAATTCACGACTCACGAAGTGAGGAGTGAATTTATCTAGAGAATTTGGAAATCAAGAGTGGCATTGTTTGGACTATTTAACGAATAAAATTAAGCTGTTTACTCACAAATCATTATTCAACTGTAGTTATTTCAAAATATTTATATATTTAATATAAACGGCGATGTTTGAAAATAAATGAGAAACGATAGGTACGCTTCATCTGCGTCTTTTGTTTATCACTGCAACCAGATCATACTATTTATTGCCAAAAGAACGCAATATTGTAAGAGTGCTCTCAAGTGGAGAAAAAATGAAACACATCAAACTGTATATTAATTCATTTCTGATGTCGTATGATGTAAATATGACAATTATATTTTTCTGGATTGTTACCTGGGAAAAAATACATTTAAGAAAGTGCAAACAGTGGTTTCTTTTTTTGGTGGTATAATCAATTGCTACAAATGTTTTTATATTAACTCCGCCATGCGGCATGTGTTGACATTCATGCACTATATATACAATCTGGTAGCCGTATTTCTTATGGGCTCAGTCACTGCAAAATAATGGTCAGACCTGTTCAGAATATTAAAAAGGAGGAGCTTTCTTTAATATGGTAATTATAACACTGATAAATATTTCATGAAACACGACTCTGATTGGTTGTAAAACAGAAATAATTGAAACGTGATTGGTCATTGACTCCCATTTGGGGCATGAGTTAAATAGTCATAATAATTTCCGCTGATAAGATTTTTATTTGTTTATTTTTACATGAAGTAGTGTGAAGGTATAACGATGGTACAGTTATTGTTTACAATGTTACCACTCTTGTATTCTTTGTGGAATGTTTCATGCATACTTGTTTTTCTTACTTCCAAGAAGAATCTCCTTCTTTTTTTTTTTGACTTTTTCCTGGATTGCTTAATTGTCCTGAACATTCATAGCTTTACACTAACTCTCGAGTTTGTTCATCTTTGCCTTAGACAGTAACTGCTCCATAAAAGGTAATTAGTATGTTATGGAAATTGATCATACATTGAACCATTTGTACCATGGCCATCTAGCATCGAGTTCAACTTACATGCTGTGATAGCAAGTATTATTTTTTTTATCAGATACTAATCAAAACTCTATTGGGAATTGCTCAAGTACTAAGAGGAAAGCTGACAAGAAAGTTTTTTAATCATAATCAAGAGTTAAAAATAATTTTTCATGAATCATTTCACAAATCCTCCCAGGATTCTTACTCCTGTACCATACCCACGCTATATAATATATATACACACATAGTCCACCGTTGTGGTCTAGATGTAGCGTGATGCCTTGTCACGCAGCGGGCCCTGGCTCGATTCCCGGTCGGGAAAGGCTACTGGGTGAGGTTTTTTTTCGGGATTTTCCCTCATCTATAAGACAAATGTCTGGAAGCTTAGGACGCAACGGTCCCCGAAAATCATCCGGCCATCATCATTATCATCTTCATCGGTGTGGAAAGCAACGGGAAGCTACCACACCTATAATTCCCTAGTAAAGCTGCAAAGCATAGCATGAAAATGCTATGATTCCAATGAAAGATCATGCTATGCTTTCTTGCTTTACTAGAGAATTATAGGTGTGGTAGCTTCCCGTTGCTTTCCACACCGGTGAAGGATGATGATGATATGATAGGGACGATGATAATGGCCGGATGATTTTCGGGGAACGTTGGGCTCTAAGCTTCCTGACAATTATCTTACAGGTGAGGAAAAACCCCGAAGAAACCTCACCCAAGAGCGTGTGTCGACCAGGAATCGAACTCGGGCCCGCTGCGTGACAAGGCAGCTCGCTACCTCGAGACCACAGTGGTAGGCTATATATACCTATATATGTATCCTCAACTCGTGTCCAACTCAGGATAGGGTCGAGCGATGAGATGATATGAAGCCCCTTGTGAATGACAAAGGTGCCGGCCGACCACGCCTGACGCACCATCACAGAGGCAGATGAACGAAATGAAACGAAATGGATGAGATGAGTATGGAGAAATGGTGGAATGAAATTGTGGCAGGGGAAAACGGGAGAAACCCCGAGAAAAACCTGCCCAAACTCCGTTTTGTCCACCACGAAATCCACATGGAGTGACCGAGATTCGATCTCGGGATCCCAGCGGTGAGAGACCGCTTGCGCCTCGGAGCCGGCATACATTTTAGAAAACCCCACCAAAAGAGTTTAAGGTCTATCCGATATTATCTATTACATTAAATCGAATGGGTGTATGCTTGTGACTTACAAACTTATAAATCGTGCAGCAGATCTTTATGAAAAATTGTATATACAGGATTTATGGATGGGTGCTTAATCGCTGTCTATTATTTTCTAAAACATTAGGCGTAGGAGTTCACCTGAATTGAAAATTAAAAAATCGCTCTAGCGGTCGCAATTTTCGATGTTAATAAAGAAACTCAGTATATTATATTAAAATAAACCGAGGAAAATATTATCAAAAAATCAGCGAAATCCGACATTTAGAAGTGGGGGTTTATTTGAAATCCGAAATTAAAAATTGGCTCTAGCAACTGCAAGCGCCGTGCTTGATTCCTCGCAATATATACCTTACTGGAAGAAGAGAGAATACCAAAGGAAAATCATTAATTGGAAAGCTAATGAAAGAAGTGGAAGAGGCAGGCCTAGAGAACGATGGATGGATGGAGTGAAAATAAGTATGGAAGTTAGAGATTTGAGGGATGAAAATACTTTAGACAGGAACCTCTGGCGATAAATCACTTTAGATTGAAGGAGAAACACTGTATTGTGGATATACCTAAATAAAAAAGTAATTAACCCGTGTCTTCCAACTTATTCAACAAAAAATAAGAATATAATTATATGAATTTACTTAGGCATAACAGAGCACGGGTTTTCGCTAGTTTTAAAATAAATTTAAATATTTTATTTGAAATTGATCTATCAGAAGATTAATTGATGTTTTCAGTTCTGATATCAATTTTGGTACATTTTAGTCTCAGTTTAAATTGTATAAATAGATTTACTTGTAATTATTTCTTCGATGTTATGCTAAATGTGTCCAACACTGTGATCTAGAGGTAACGTTGTTGCCTCAGTCGCGCAGAGGCCCTGGTTCGATCCCCGGTTTGAATATGTTTACTTAATTTGGGTTTTTCGGGGTTTTCCTCACCAGTAAGATAAATGACAAGTATCGTTAAGCTCAAATAGACCCCGAACACTATAATCCATATTAATATTCTTCTGGTTTTGATATGGATATGTGAGTGAATAATAATAATAATAATAATAATAATAATAATAATAATAATAATAATAATAATAATAATAAGTAAGTGATCCCACTACAGGCCTCAGGAGGCCCTTGGGGTAGTAGGAGGTTAAGGCTCCCACTTTTTCTAGACAATCGGCACTTTATGTCAGCCGGGTTGTCAGCCCTGCGTGACGGCCGCCTTTACCCCAGAATAAGCGTCTGGTACTCATTTCAGTTAGAGGCTGAGTCGACCCAAGGGCCATAGTGCCGCCAGAGGGTGTGGGTCAGTTTAAAAATCCTGACCCCAACGGGACTTGAACCCTCGACCCTCCGGCTTGTAGCTCAGTGCCTTAACCACTACGCTACGGCGTGCCCCATAATAATAATAATAATAATAATAATAATAATAATAATAATAAAATAATAATAATAATAATAATAGCTTTATTTTACCAGGCAGAGTTAAGGCCTTAAGGCATTGTCTACCACTCAACCAGGTTTAAAAAAAATACAAAAGAAAAGTCTTAAATCTAAATTCACAATATATTATATATATATATAGATATATATATATATAAGATAATAATTGGGGCACGCCGTAGCGTAGTGGTTAAGGCACTGAGCTACAAGCCGGAGGGTCGAAGGTTTCAAGTCCCGTTGGGGTCAGGATTTTTAAACTGACCCAAACCCTCTGGCGGCACTACGGCCCTGGGGTCGACTCAGCCTCTAACGGAAATGAGTACCAGACGCTTGTTCTGGGGGTAAAGGCGGCCCGTCACGCAGGGCTGACAACCCGGCTGACATAAAGTGCCGATTTGTCTAGAAAAAATGGAGCCTTAAACCTCCTACTACCCCAAGGGTCTCCGGGCCTGTTGTGGGATCACTTTATATAATATATATATATATATATAAACGATTACAAGTTATGAATACAATACAATTAATATTTATAATGTATTTTGATTTACTCTAAATTTAACGAATTAAATATATAATATGTACGAGATATATAAAAAAACGAGGAAAAGATTAATGACATAGTATAAAATTAAATAAAGAGAGAAAACTTAATTATTAGACAACAGATAACTGTATAAGCGTGACTTAAAGGTGCCATGTGTGCGACAACCCCTGATATCTTGAGGAAGGAGATTCCAGGAGCGGGCAGAGGCTACTGTGAAGGAAGTAGAATAGGAGGAAGTGCTATGAAGAGAAATTGTTAGCAGACTGCTATCTTGTGACCTAGTGTCAATATTGTGGTAGGAGGATAACTTCTCAAATCTGGACGCCAGGTAAGTAGGAATGTAGGAATTCAGAAGCTTGAAAAGTAGTGAAAGAGAGTGTAATTTACGTCTGTCAGAAAGACGGAGCCAAGAGAGGTTATTAAAGTGTTCGGAAAGATGGTCATAACGGCGGATATTGAAAATGAATCGAACGCAAGCATTATGAACACGCTGCAGTCTCTGCGACAAGGCATAGTTTAGATCATTATATATAATGTCACAATAATCGAAGTGTAATGTGTGTCTTATGTCTCGGATGTGGCCCTGACATCGAGCTAATCATCCAAGTTGCGAATTATATAGCTAGAAAAAAGAAACAATATCAAAATCGATTGACATCTTCCGGTCGCGCAAAGGTTCTGAACTTTGGCAAAGTATGAAGAAATTATCAAGCAAGAGGAAGACGTGATGTTGGAAGACCTAGAAGACGTTGGGCTGATGCATTATGAAGTCGGAACGGGCAATTGCCCAATCCCTGGAGTGATGATGATGATGATGAAGAAAGAAAACTTAATTTTTTTCAATTATTTATTTCTTTTAATATGAAGTAGGTTTTGCTGCTGTTTGCTAAGCACGTTTGTGTCTGTGGGATCTGACAATCAGTGCTCTCAAAGTTATTTGTCAAATACCAAAACTGCGTAAAAATATAACTTGTTCATTATTCTGGCAAATTTTGGAGCTTATGCGCGACCGGAAGATATCAACTGATCTGAACCAAATTAAAACACAATCTTTTTAGGCTCTATTTTTGAAGACGTTACAAACTATTACATTGCGAAAACTTCTAATTAAAATATTTAAAAAATAATCTCAAAAATTAAGTTTTTTTTCATATTTTGTCAAACTTTAGAACTTTTGCACGACCGGAAGATGTCAACCAATTTTTTTTTCTTTTCTTTTGTCTATATAATTCGCAACTTTTCCGCGCATTTACAACTTCGAAATAAAAAAAAATATTTTTTTCGGCCCACCCTGCCCTACATATCCTAATGTAGTGTTAAAAATATGTATGTGATCCATAGTTTAAAATCTGTCTCCCGAAAGGTCGTGCCACTATAAGGCCAAGTTGGCGTGTGACATGTAAAAAACATCTATAAGGTAAGACGTGAAACTGAGTTAAATGAATGAAACAACATTAAATCATTAATAGAAAACAAATATAGTTAAATCAAAACATGCACCAATAATTGAACACTAAACCATATGAATGTACCTTACTTGACTAGCCGTTTCGGTGGACGAGTGGCCGTCCCGACTGGGCTCCCAGATTCGAATCCTTTCGTTTGCAGAGGACTATTGGTGGTTGGCAACACCGAGATTTTTTTGTGTTTTATCGGGGTTATCTTGTTTCCCGAATTTCGTCCCACCAACACTCTCCACTCCTCTTTCCTCCCCTATCATTTCATCACATTTAATATCACTCTTCACCTCATCTCAAGTTACGTAAAAATTGTCTCGTTTAGCAAATCACAGATCTTTAAAATACGTGGTTATGGTAATCTAATTAGGGCACACTACTTCTTCGTGAATGTGAACCTGAGTGTGTATACACCTTAGGCCAAAATTAAATTTATAATCTTTATATAAAATTACTATTAATAATACCGAGAATAGAGACATTCCACTGTGGACTAATTAGGGGAAAGCTGGGTTTTTGCATGAACCTTCCTTTCGTGGTTCTAAACAAAATCCCAAAAGTCCCTATCGATACATGTGCTGCTAAAAATGTTACGAGATGTCGTAAGTCAGGATGACCGTTTTTTAGCGAAAATCTCGTTAACGGTCACTTTTATCGAAACAGTAGTGGTTACCGAAATTGTAGCTTAGGAAATTGCCTACAAAAGCAAAGTATTACTTTGTTTCGTAATATTAACGGTGTTTCAGAAACTGTGATTCAAATAGTTGTAATGTTTATGTTTCTCATGAAACGTGTACTCCTTTCCATACCACTTTTGAAGAAGAGTACAAAATTTGTTTAAGTGGTGTCACCAATAGTCATAATCCACGTGTCTATTTGTAATTGAAAACTCTTAATTTATTAAGGTAAATACAGGCTACAAATAAACAGGTAAATGATGTAAATAAAAAAGAAAAAAATTACAATTTTTTTAAATATGAAAAATTATTATTTATAAAGAAATTACAATAAATTATTCTTGTTTATTTATTCATTATTATGGTTCTTCTTCAGATTCCATTAAAATCTCAATCTGCATCTCTTTATTATCTTCTTCTTCTTCTATTTTATGGATTTCCAACATTTCAGTTGAGAAAAGGACTGATCTAAGTATTCTGTATTCTCGTCTAAAAGTATCCGGGTGACACATTCAAACAATCCTGCCCGTGACAATTACCACGAACTGGTGAACAGTATAACCCAACTTTTCTGTAATCGCAGTTCAGGTTACATCCCTTGCTGCAATTACAAAAAAAAATGGTGTTTGGTGGAATGTCAGGAGTGAGTAAAAGGGGGAGTTTTAACTGACTACAAAATGTTATCCTGTAATGTCCAGTCCTTCACCATCTAGCCCACTATGGAGTAAATTCTACCCTACAATGTAGTATGTGTATGTTTATTTGCAATGGCTCTAGAACTTTAGCACAAATACATTTTCGAATATTTTAGGACGTATTCAATGTTTATTTACAAATTCATGACACATACAATACCATTGAGGAGTGCAAGTTGCACGTTACAACTTCTTGAATCGAATTTTCTCCATAGCAGATTGTCGTACGAAAAAATGTAATACTGCGTTAGTTGTAGGCAATTTTCCAAGCTACAAATTTTACAACACAATTTTTTTAATAAAAGTGTTCGTTAACGAGATTTTCGCGAACAACCGATTTTTGTGACCTGTGACCTTGAGATCTATTTTTAGCCGCATATCGATGGAGACTTTTAAGATTTTGTTCAGAGCCACAAGAAGAAGGTTCGTGTGAAAATTCAAATTTCCTGGAATTTTTTTGAAGTTCGGCCTTTATTTTTTGTCTTTATTCCCTGAACTATAAATCCACCCTATTATTAACATTTAATTTAATAATCAGTTTAATTAAAATTGTATTGTAACCATCTCTACTCAATTATAATCTGCACCTTAACCTGAAAAATTACATTTTTTTTTGGAAAATTAACCCTAAAAAATATCTTCAATATACGGCGTTATACACATTATAAAATTAAGTACTATCGATCACGGGACAGACTCCTTTAAATAGACTCAGATACCGCCAAATTCTTCAAGTTTCAAGATCATAACCATTACTACTCTAGCATACATCTTTAGTTCCTAAATAATAGGGTATCTAATCCTAGTTTATCAATTAGATTTCATAGCTTCTTCATAAAATTAATAGTCCCTGAATCAAAATTTAAATTTCACCGAAATTTGTATTAACCAGCTAAATATTCTCTTAACAATTAACTAAAATAGGGCTAAAGGGGAGGGTTATAACTCCTCGTCAAGACCCTGGTCCGAGCCCAAATAAATTATGATATGAGTCATGTGTGAATGCTTGACGTGTCGAAATCAGGAACACTGTAACAGACTACATAACACCGTAGAGTATTTTTTGTTCCGTTCATTCCATAGACGGGGAAAGCGCAATATATTTGAGGTATCAATGCTAAGGAGCTTGCCCTCCCAGTTTAAATATACACTGGTGTCCAAAAGTTTAGGATAATTTGTAAAACGGAAAATCAAAATGCTTAAAGAGGAGCAAGGAGTAAAAATTATTTATCAAAACGTTTCTCAGTACATTTAGTTTAGTTTACATACTAAATTATAATCTCTCTTCAACAATGAAAAAATTAATAGCAATTATAAATGAAAATTGCATTGTTGCAGTTAAGCCCTGTTCCATAAATCTTCATTTTTAAAGAGAGTTATGATATAATCAGATGTAGTGTAAGAACAGATTGCAGTAAAATGGCACAAAGACAACATCTGGACCCTCTGCTTCGGGGTAGAATTATTGGGCGGCTAGAAACAGGACAGACACAAACTGAGGTCTCCATAGCACTTAATGTGCCACAAAATGTTATATCTAGGTTATGGCGACGGTTCCAAGAGACCGGAGACGTTAGGCAAAGACCAGTGGGAGGTCTTCCAAGAGTTACAAATCCTCAGCAGGATCGATATCTTGCGTTAACTGCAAGAAGAAACCGAACAATGTCTGCCAGACAACTGAGTTCAGAATTTGCGGCCACCTCAGGTATCAGAGTATCCAGACAAACTGTCTATAGAAGACTCAGAGCTGCTGGTCTGTATGCTAGGCGGCCTGTAGTGTGCGTCCCACTCACCCTTGATAACAAGAGAGCACGTTTACGGTGGAGTCAGGAACATCGCGACTGGACTCTAAATCCGGGGAGCAGCGTGCTATTTACAGACGAGTCCAGATTCAGCTTGAACTGTGATTCGCATCGCGTGACTATCTGGAGGGAGCAAGGAACTCGTTACAACCCCATGAACATCATGGAAAGACATCCATTTGGTGGCGGTGGTCTCCTGGTATGGGGAGGTATAATGATGAATGCATGCACGCACAGAGCTTCACATCTTCGCAGGTGGCACTGTTAATGCTCAGCGGTATAGAGAAGAGATCCTGGAACCTCATGTAAGACTTTTCAGGGGAGCTGTGGGTCCAGAATTCATATTCATGGATGACAATGCCCGACCTCACAGGTCACAACTGGTGGATGAGTTTCTTCAGGAGGAAGATATCCAGCGTATGGAGTGGCCAGCGAGGTCTCTGGATATGAATCCTATAGAGCATGCATAGGATGCCTTAGGGAGACAAATTGCATCTCGTCAGCCTCCTCCGAGGACACTTCAAGACCTTCACATTGCTCTTCATGAGGAGTGGAATTTGCTGAGCATCGAACTCCTGAACAACCTCATCACTAGCATGCCACGTTGATGTGAGTCTTGTGTAGCTGTCAGGGGTAATCACACCCCATACTAATCATTTGGACAATTGTTGTTCAACTTTTATGTTCGAATTCTGAAATGCAGTTTTCGTTTGTTGTGAAAATGACAAATGAATGACGTATTCATGCCATTGTTTCTTTCGTGCCATGTTTCTAATTATCTGTGACATACCTTACCAAATTTTGTATTATTCTGACAAATGCTTTATAATAAGTCGGCAAATGAACTAATTATCCTTAACTTTTGGACACCAGTGTAAGAGAACTTACCTGATTGATAGGTCAATATTATGTTACGTAATGTAACACGTGTTTTATTCTGTGTTTAGTTATGGCTTGTTACAAATACGAAATAGATGTGCTGCCTAACACTAACAGACACGTCTATGTATTAGTTTACAAAGCCTGAAAGGAAGATTTCGTTAGCATAGCGAGTGAGAAAACATAAGACAAGACTTACAGTGTATTGTTCACAAAACAAGAGAAGTGGAGCATGAAATGCGAAATGAATTTTGCACTTTTACTTCACAAAACTTAATTACATTGTATGTGATCTGGCTATGCAGTTCTTCCTCTTTACTTGAACCAAACGCCACCACGTACACGACTGAACTAGTCTATTGTAAACAGGAATTGAAGTATTTGTTATGTAATAAATTGGTATCACAGGCCGTAGTTCCGAAACACGCCAATCTTATTCTTCGTAGACTAATAGGCCCTACTATATTTCAATTGTTTCTTCTGAAAATGTTCTGAGTAGAAGATATGCCACTCTAAAAAAATAAAACATAAAAAAATATATATAGTCCACCGCTGTGGTTTCGAGGTAGCGTGCTGCCTTGTCACGCAGCGGTCCCGGATTCGATCCCCGGTCGGGGCAGTTTTTCTGGGTGAAGTTTTCATATGGCCATCATCATCATCCTTATCATTATCATCATCATCATCATTCTTCACCGGAGTGGAAAAAAACGGGAAGCTACCACACCTACAATTCCCTAGTAAAGCTGCAAGCATAGCATGAAAATGCTATGATTGCAGTGAAGGACCTGCCTTCGGGCAGAATTACTATGGATGGATAGGCCCTATATCCTTCCATAGTAATTCTGCCCGAGGGCATGTGTTTCACTGTAATCATAGCATTTTCATGCATTTGTAGCTTTACTAGGTAATTGTAGGTGTGGTAGCTTCCCGTTGCTTTCCACACCGGTGATGGACGATGATGATAATAAGGATGATGATGATGATGATGGCCATATGATTTTGGGGACCGTTTGGGCCTTAAAGTTTTCCTGGCATTTGTCTTACAGGTCAGGTAAAACCCCGATAAAAACCTCACCCAGAAAAACTGTCCCGACCGGGGATCGAACCCTGGCCCGCTGCGTGACAAGGTAGCACGCTACCTCGAGACCACTTCATCCTATACGTTCAGTGAAATTTGTCTTTTTTTAAGATATCAGTTATTCTCCTGGTTGGTTTTGTAAATCCTGCCCTCTTATAACATTATTTATTTTGTCAATTGGTAAAAGCTCTGAGATAATTGGTAGAAATAAGTGTCATTTGTTAATTGTTGCCTTACGTCCGGCATTCATAAACTATGTGGTTGACTGTTCATTGTCTTCTACCGTTATGTGCGTGTTGGATTTTCAGTGATATGGAATCTGTCGAGGCAATCTCCAATTTTCCCTTTTTTTTCCCCCCTCTCCCAGAGCACCACATATACATGAAAAGTAGAGGGAATGTGTTATACATATATTTTATATCATCCTAACCCCCTTATTACGGCGGCTTCCGCCGTCTTCCGGAAACCAAACGCCATTCCTCTCTGTCCATCCATTGATTTTCCTCCAATCCTCTGATATTCATAGCTGCTTGTACCCCTTCTATCGAAGTTTTCTTCGGTCTTCTCCTCTTCGTCCTTTCTATTGGGATACATTCCATATCAATTTTAGGTAATCTTTGCTCTGGCATTCTTTTGACATGGCCATACCACTGTAATTTTTTTTTCTATAATGTCTATGATGTCCGGCTCCTCTTGTACACCCATAATTTCCCTTATAATATATGAGAGTAAATTGGGTCGCGCCGTAGCTAGTGAGTTAAGACAAGATACCTTGGCACAGAGCTACAAGACTTGCGCTGATTCGAGTTTCCATGGAGGAAGAACTTTTCTCATAGAATATCGGCCAGTATGGGACCGGTGTCCATCCAGCATCGTGAAGCATTTGGGTATCTACAATAAGTAGCGGCTCCAGGTTAAGCGATAACGGCTGGTGTACCCGACATGCTGACCACATGTCACCCTTACCCTGGCTGGATTGTCATCTACCTCTCATTAACACATGTTGATGTGAGGTCAGCAGCCAGCTGATAGTCCAAGGGCTTTCTAGGTCTGACGCGCCATGGATTTTACGTGAGTAAATATGTATGGATGTAGGCCTATATGCTATGTAAAGTTAAGAAAATATCACTGTCCATTACTGCATAGGAATATCACCTGCGTAAAGTTTATTTTGGAAGTTTGACATTAATGTGTAACTGGAATTGGTGTATAGAAAGAACCATTCAGTACCGGTATTATATTCAGGCTGTTAATGACACAATGTGTCAGATTTGTACAGATTATGTTCCTCACCACCGGGCAAATCTATCTAATACAAACATTTAATTGTTCTTATATACAGTATACATTCTCAATTATTAATAATAACACACACACACAAACACACACAAACACACACACACACACACACACAACACACACACACAACATACAATACCACACATATATATATATATATATATATATATATATATATATATATGTGTCTAGCGTGCTGCCTTGTCACGTAGAGGGCCCGGGTTCGATCACCGGTCGGGCAGTTTTTCTGGATGAGGTTTTTATCGGAGGTTTTCCTCACCTGTAAGACAAATGTCAGGAAAACTTTAAGGCCCAAACGGTCCCCGAAATCATATGGCCATCATCATCATCATCATCATCATCCCCTTCACCGGTGTGGAAAGCAACGGGAGGTTACCACACCTAAAATTCCCTAGTAAAGCTGCAAGCATAGCATGAAAATGCTATGATTGCAGTGAAAGACCTCCCTTCGGGCAGAATTACTTTGGATGTGTGTGTGTGTGTGTGAGTGAAAGTCAAATAAATTGCAAAGTGTTTTACACTCGATTTCTTATTTGAAATGTTAAATTTTTAAATGGTTTTATGACTGATAGTAACCGAATTCTTATTTAGTCGGGCGGCGATCAAAACCCCACAACTCCATCCAAGAGTAAAATCTGGATATTTGCATTATTCGATAAGCGAAGGCATCGTCTGCTTGCTGTTAGAAATTCTAGTAATTCCAAGATGATTTTGCTGCCATCTATAATCTTGTAAGCCAATGTTTCCCTTAACAGAGATTTAAAGCGCTCTCTCCCTACAGAGAAGAATTTGAACCATACCACTTTAGTTACTATTGCTTTCGTATAGATGTCATTAGAGTGGTCCGTGTTCAGCTTTCCGCCTCATACTGACACCTGTGAAAGTAAGGTAGAACTAGGATGGGAAAATTCGGTAAATTTTGCTTAGAGGCCTTTTCATTCAGGCTTAAGGATCTTTTACGAGCCTAAAAGCCTTCAGACTCGGGACCCACGGCTTAAAGTACCTCCCGGAGGACTTGATCCTTGGACTTTTCCATCCTAAAAAATCCATCGACCCCGGCCTGGTTTGAACCCGCGACCCTCGGGACCAGATGCAAGGAGCATAACCACTAGTCCACCGCGGCCATCTATTAACAATTATAAATACCATGCGTTTCCTCAGCTATTAATCTAGGTTGTCCATAATACTTTGAATTCAAAAGGGGACATGTACAAAAAATTAAAGTAAAAACCTGGGACTTTTAAAGAAAAGGGCTGGACATTAACAAAATATAAAAGGAAGTTTAAAAATTGTATGAAACAAATTATATAAATTACACATATAAGTTATGCATATTCTTTATTGTCCATAAAATTCACAGACTCAGCTACATTATGTCTACTATATCCATCCATTTGAGTTGCTGTACTTTGGTGAATTATTATATTTCATCAAGTGATTTATTTTCTTTTGAAATTCTGTCGTAAAATGAAGAACATGATACATCGTTAAAATGTGTTTTTACCACGAGCAATGCCTTTACAGTATCAACTTTCTTTCTTTCTTTTTTTTTTATTTCACCATAGTGCATCATGGTCGTACAACTGGCGCTTTCTAGCGTTCATATTTATAATTACATAATAGAGAAGTCTGCCGCTGTGGTCTCGAGGTATCGTGCTGCCTTGTCACGCAGCGGGCCCGGGTTCGATCCCCGGTCGGAGCAGTTTTTCTGGGTGAGGTTTTTATCGGGGTTTTTCCTCACCTGTAAGACAAATGTCAGGAAAAATTTAAGGCCCAAACGAAATCATATCATCATCATCCTTCACAGGTGTGGAAATCAACGAGAAGCTACCACACCTACAATTCCCTAGTAAAGCTGCAAGCATAGCATGAAAATGCTATGATTGCAGTGAAGGAACTGCCTTCGGGCAGAATTACTATGGATGGATAATAAAGAAGGAAACGAAAGTCGCCATTTATAAATACACTGACAAAGCATCACCCCAAAAGCGGGACATTTGAGCATCCCAAGAAAACTTCCGGGACAGCGGGACATTTTCCAAAAAAAAAGAAAAAAGGACTGTCCCAGGAAAAACGGGACGAATGGACACACTCTATTAACCACAGGCCCAAAAACTCGCGGGCAGAAATAGCGAGGTTTGGTCTGCTCTAAACTCAGAGCAAAAAACTCGCATCTTCAACTAACACTTCTCAGAAAATAATATAAAAATATAATATAATTTGACTTAAAAATCTTAAAAGTGAACTAGTTATAAGGTTTCGCCTTTTTCCTGAAATGTATTCAATTATGTAGTTGCGAGGTTTTAATTACCTCCGACGATTTACAGTTTCATTTCGACCTCCCTACAAACTACTTACTTGTGTTTGAAAGTATGTCAGGACTGTTAATAAGTGCTCACTAGGTGTGAAAACGCGGTCTCCCTTCCTACCCGCGTACATGAGCACACCCAATAAAACAACACAACTGAGAGTTTAATACGATGGACGGAGTTGAATAAGGGAGGGTGGGGTGTCTTTTCATACAAAGTGAGCATTTCTTAACAGGCCTGGATTAAGTTACTGGGTTTGTTCAGGCAGAATAAATGATGGATATTTTACTCACCATTTTGTTATTTTATGGTGAAATGTCTTGCTTACCTCAGAGAGCAATGTTCATTGAGAGAGGTTGTATATTGCTCGAAAGCACAATATAAACAAAGAAATTCAGTTGTAGTTTAGCATAATAATAACTAACACATTGGCACTTACGAACTCGTAAGTTCATGGCCGCTATCCATACATCTCTATCCATAGGTATTATTTTCCAATCATCCCCTGTATAATATGTTTTCCTCAAATCATGGTTAATGCTATTCTCCCACCTCAGTCTTGGTCTACCAACTGGGCGTTTCCACTCTGGTTTTCCTACAAGAAGCTTCCATGCAACTCTTTCGTTCCCCATTCGTGCCACTTGTCCTGCTCTTCACAGTCTACGAGACTTAACTGTTCTTGTTATCTGGCTTCCTATAAATATCATGTATAATTATGTTTTAGCTCACTGTTACGTAAGTGTTTTCCATTCGCTTGTCTGTTCATCTCTCTTTGATATAAACTTTTCCTAAGAACTTTATTCTCAAGTACTTTTATTATCCTCTCCTCCCTTAAAGTATGAGTCCATGTTTCGCATCCATATATGGACGATGTTATGCATCAACCGGCTAAACGCCATTAAAAACTGAGATTTTGGTGTCATCTGTTGCACTGGCTCATGAAGTAAGTGTACTCATAATTTTAGCGCCAAATCTTTAAATATAGCCTTATTGTTAAAGAAAAATGTAAACGTCATCAGTCCTATTAGAGATTCTACGTTTCGAAACAAACGGGTATGAAACCAGATCTTCATAAATGCTAATGTAAATTTTGTATCATGCAGCTAAGCGCCAAATATTCTCGCTCATAAATTGTTGATGCATAACTGTCAAAGAAGGAAAATAACTTGTAATATTCAGTATTGTTAGTTTGGCGCTACAATATATTGTGAAGATTGATTTTAAATTTTAAACATATTCTTCTGGAAACTTTCATTGGCGCATAGCCGGTTGATACGTAACAACGTCCATAACATAAGTGGTAGAATAACAGCTTGACATATTTTCAGTTTAACGTCTTTATGAAAGTGTCCCGCGCCGTAGCGGAGTGGTTAAGGCAGGAAGCCTTGGCGCAGAGCTACGGGACTTGCGCTGGTTCGAGTCTCCATGGGGGAAGAAATTTTCTCATGGTATTTCGGCCAGTATGGGACCGGTGCCCACCCAGCATCGTGATGCATTTGGGTAGCTACAATAAGTAACGGCTCCAGGTTGAGAAAACCAGCTATAACGGCTGGGGGACTCGACATGCTGACCACATGTATCCCCTACACTGGCTGATTATCATCTACCTCTGTGATTGACACATGTGGATGTCAGGTCAGCAGCCGGATGGTAGGCTAAGGGCCTTGTAGTCCTGTCGCGCCAGGAGGAGGAGTGTTATCAAAGTAGTTGAGACGATATGAGTCCCTGTAATGAATAATAGCAATGACTATTTAACTCATGCCCCAAATGGGAGTCAATGACCAATCACGTTTCAATGATTTCTGTTTTACAACCAATCAGAGTCGTGTTTCACGAAATATTTATTAGTGTTATAATTACCGTATTAGAGAAGGCTCCTCCTTTTTAATATTCTGAACAGGTCTGACCATTATTTTGCAGTGACTAAGCCCGCGAGAAATACGGCTACCAGATTGTATATATAGTGCATGAATGTCAACACATGCCGCATGCGGGAAGTAATATAAAAATATTTGTAGCAATTGATTATACCACCAAAAAAAGAAGCCACTGTTTGCACTTTCTTAAATGTATTTTTTCCCAGGTAACAATCCAGAAAAATATAATTGTCATATTTACATCATACGACATCAGAAATGAATAAATACAGTTTGATGTTTTTCATTTTTTCTCCACTAGAGAGCATTCTTACAATATTGCGTTCCTTTGGCAATAAATGGATGATCTGGTTGCAGTGATAAACAAAAGGAGCAGATGAAGCGTACCTATCGTTTCTCATTTGTTTTCAAACATCGCCGTTTACATTAAATATATAAATATTTAAAAATAACTACAGTTAAATAATGATTTGTGAGTAAACAGCTTAATTTTATTCGTTAAATAGTCCTAACAAATGCCACTCTTGATTTCCAAATTTTCTAGATAAATTCACTCCTCACTTCGTGAGTCGTGAATTTATCGATAATTTGGAAATCACTCGTGGCATTACTTATGATAATATTATACCTGCTCTTTGCTACGACAGTGAAACATGGACTTTGAGGAAAGGAGAAGAGAGCAGGATAACGTCTAGTGAAATGAGATTCACGTTATATACATAAGGATATGCCAAATGGGATCACAAACGCAATGAAGGTATCTTCAAGGAACTACGTTTAGAACCGGTCATTGAATACATAGGCCAACATAGATACCAGAACAACTGGTTCAATCATTTGCGACGATAAAGTTCTTGTAGAGTTCCCTAGGCCATGCTTCGTTATTATCCAACAGGGAAGAGGTCTCTGGGCCGTCCAAGGAAACGCTGGATACAAAATACATCAGTGAGATCGTAACGTGCCTATAGGTCTAAGACTTGGTTGGATGAAGAAGAAGAAGAAGGTATTAGTAATAATAATAGTAATAGGCCTAATAATAATTTATTCAAACTGACATAATTAAGGTCATAAGGACTTCTCTTAAACTCAACTGACGAAAAAATTTCAGATACAGAATATATTTACATAAGATCATAACTGTAAGTAAAGGCTTACACAAATTAAACTAAAATTATAATAAACCAAGTCAATATTGGATTGCAAAACTCTATTCCCTTTTCAAAAATATTAGATTAAAAGTAAATATTAATTTAAAAACTGAATAAATAGAAAGAAAATTAATACAAATTTTTATTTAGTTATTTGTGCCCTAATCTCAAAATATTTTTGGCAACTTACAGTATATATTTTACATTCTGTATATTAAAAAAGAATGTAGCAGTGTGACTTGTTAGAAACTATACTAATATAATTTTATTTAAAATAAAATATTGAAAAAAATACACGTCATTAAACTAAATACATTTTCCTTACAATGCATCATCCAGCAGGGAATAAGATGCTCCTAACGCCTGGGTACTTTTCTCCATGGTACCCCTAGGATTTGCAAGGTCGTTCGCTATGTCACCATTATTGTCGCCACATAATCCGCAGAGACCATTCCTTGTCCGTTCCTCAGCCTAAAATATAATAAAAAATACTTCAAAAACAGAATTTCCATATCATCATCAATTCTTTCGTATCCTATAATACGATACACTAGAGTAGTTTTTTCACACTCTGTAAAACAGCCGATGTTTATCGTATATATTCGCTGGCATGCTTAACTGATTATGTATTTATTCTTCACTATAATAGTCCAAGGCCGCTGACTGTGTTTACTTTTAAATACTTACTTACTCACTGGCACTATCGAACCCGCAGGTTCATGGCCGCGCGGATATAAACTCTCCATACATCTCTATCCTGAGCTAATGCTTTCCAATCATTCCCTGCACAATCTACTTCCCTCAAATCACAGTTAGTGTCATTCTCCCACCTCATTCTTGGTCTACCATCTGGGCGTTTTCCCTCTTGTTTTCCTACAAGAAGCTTCCATGCACGTCTTTTATTCCCGATACGTGCCACATGTCCTGCCCATCGCAGTCTACGAGACTTAACTGTTCTTATTATATCTGGCTTCCTATAAAGACCATTTAGTTCATCGTTAGGTAGTCTACTCCATTCACCTGTCTGTAATCTCTTTTTGGCCAAAAAATTCATAAGAACTTTATTTCTCAAATAATCGTAATCTCCTTTCCTCCCTTAAAGTAAGATTACATTTAAATACACATATTCATTTTTTTTCAAAAAAGGATTCATTACAAATTAGAAACATAATAATTAAACAAACACAGAAACTTAAAAAAATGCAATGGAATACACTATTACTAACTCTAGCACGAGGGTTAATGGCCTCGCGAACACAAATTCTCCATGTATTCCTATCCTGTGTTAATGTATTCTAACCATCCCCTGTATATTTCCCTTCCCTCTAATTACGGTTAATGTTATTTAAAAAAAATATTCTTGGTCTACCTACTGTATGCTTTTCTTCTGGCTTTCCTACAAGTTTCCGTGCCCCTCTTTCATTCCCCATTGGTGCCACATACCCTGCTCTTCGCAGTCTACGAGACTTAACTGTTTTTGTCAGAGGCCTATCTGCTTTCCTATAAAGATCATGTATAACACCCTGTTGTGAAATATTCTCCATTCATCTATCTGTTAGTCTATCTCTGGTCCAAAACAAATTCATAAGAACTTTAATCTCATATACTCATAATATTTACCCCACCCTTAAAATGAAAGACTGTTTTTCTTATCCATATCAAATAACTGCAAAAATAGTTGTTTTATATATTTTTAGCTTAACGTTTTCATAGAAGTTGGGATGACTATTTAACTCATGCCCCAAATGGGAGTCAATGACCAATCACGTTACAATGATTTTTGATTTACAACCAATCACAGTCGTGTTTCGCCTAAAATCTACCAAACTAAAGTTTATCATAATGAAGAAAGCACCTCCTTTTTAACATTCTGAATAGGTCATAGCATTATTTTGCAGTGACTGACTCACTAAGAAATACGGCTACCAGATTGTATATATAGTGCGTGAATGTCAACACATAGCGCATGCGGGAATTAATATAAAAACATTTGTAGCAATTTATTATACCACAAAAAAAAATCACGGTTTGCACTTTATTAAATGTATTTTTTCCCAGAAAAATAAAATTGTCATATTTACATCATAGGACATTAGAAATGAATTAACATACAGTTTGATGTGTTTCATTTTTTCTCCACTAGGGTGCATTCTTACAATATTGCGTTCCTTTGGCAATAAATAATATGATCTGGTTGCAGTGACGAACAAAAGAAGCAAATGAAGCGTGCCAATCGTTTCTCATTTGTTTTCATATATCGCCGTTTAAATTAAATATTTTACAATAACTATATTTAAATAATGATTTGTGAGTAAACAGCTTAATTTTATTCGTTAAATAGTCCTAACAAATGCCACTCTTGATTTCCAAATTCTCTAGATAAATTTGCTCCTCACTTCGTGAGTCGTGAATTTGTCGATAATTTGGAAATCACTGCTGGCATTACTTATGACAAGAGTCTCTGTAACGCATAATGCCATGCGTTTTCAGAGTTGACCCCACGATTTTTTTTCTGAAACTTACTGCTATTTGTAATTATTTTTCTTAGATGTTTAAGTTCAGCCCCTTCTTCAAAGTTTCACTCATTAATTTATTTATAGAGTATTGTAATTCTAGTAGGTATATGTATATCGACATCTCATAACTTTCTCTAATGTAATATTATACAAAAGACAGGCTAGTGAGTCACCTTGTCTTAGTCCATTTGTTATTTTAAAGGATTCTAATAGATGATATTGGTGTTTTATTTAACATTGGCTGTCGTCCATGCAGGCCTTTAATAGTCTCACTAGTTTTATAGGGATTTTCAACTCCATCAGATTGTAAAGACCAACTCTATAAATACTATTTTATGCTAACTTCAAACTAAGTATCGGTGAAATTTCAACATCCCAGCCGCAATACCAACGCAAAAACGATTACAGCGCGTTACTTTCCGATCCTAACTAACTCACTGACACTATCGAACCCGTAGGTCCATGGCTGCGCGGACATATGCCCTCCATACATCCCTATCCCGAGCCAATGTTTTCCAATCATCCCTGTATAATCTACTTCCCTCAAATCATAGTTAATGTTAATCTCCCATTTTTGGCCTACCAACTGTATGTTTTCCCTCCGGTTTTCCTACAAGAAGCAAGTCTTTCAATCCCCATTCGTGCCACATGTCCTGCCCATCGCAGTCTACGAGACTGAACTGTTCTTATTATATCTGGCTTCGTATAAAGACTATGTAGTTCACTGTTAAATAGTCTTCTCCATTCACCCGTCTGTTCATCTCCTTTTGGCTCAAAATTTGTCCTAAGAACTTTATTCTCAAATCTTGGTAATCTCCTTTCCTCCCTTAAATGAAGAGTCAATGTTTGGCATCCATATAATAAAACTGTTAGAATAATAGTCTTATGTATTTTCAGTTAACTTTTTTTGAAAGGAGTTGGGACGTCAAGAGTCCCTGTAATGCATAATAGCGCGCATTTCCAGAATTGAGCTTATGTTTAATTTCTTTGTGCATCTCATTCCTATTTGCGATTACTGTTCTGATCCACCCTCGTATTTTGAAATAAATTTTAAAAGTAGCCTGAAACGGAATATTTCTAAACGAAAATACATCCATCGACCATAACCCCCTTTACGAAATCCTGACAAGAAGGAGTAATGAAAAACGCGGATGATGGACGAGAGTTCGAAAGTCCTACAGGAATGAAAACAACAGTTCAGGTCGACAGGGTAACTCAAGTACGTTTGTAAAATTTTAACTTAAATAGTTAACTTAATGGTGATAAAAAATAATTCTTAAAAGTTTGGTTTTAATTAAGTTGGCTGGTCAGGACTACAAAGCGAGTCCTCCCAAATGCGAGTTAACCTGGCTTACTATTGTAGTTAATATTCGTAGAGCTAGCAAAATAATCAATGTAACTTTGTGATGCATTCAATCCGCAGTCTATTTACATCGATTTAAGACTTGGCAAGTTAACGAATTTGAAATTGGGGCAGCTGTGCTGCAACCTTACAACAATGATTGCTGTTACAGTTCTTATTCCAGTGTTTTATTCCAGGAAGTTCTGAGAAAACTAAATATGAATGCAATATTTTCGTAGCAATACTATTTCACTTCAATTTTTCTCCTTCATTAAACTTACATAATTTAACTCGATAACCCCAGAAGAAGATTTTATTATGCAATAGGCTTTGTTATTAGTTGGTATTTAATTCAACGGCGCTCTTTGTTGTATAATGCCGTCCATTATAGCTCTTCTCACTCATTAATCGACACAGCTGTCTTCAGTATCGAAAAATTTAAATAGACTACACTCAGAAGTTGATGTAATCATCATCATCATCATCATCATCATCATCATCGTAGTCCATTCACGAATTTAAACCATTTGTTGACTTGTTTCGGTCTATAGAAATACGATCCAAAGTCTTTTGAGTTGACATCCTGATTTTCTTCTTCATGCAGGTTGATAGCTTAACTTTATGCAAGTCTGATTCTAAGGGTCAATTTCACCAACAGAGGTAACTATATTACGCCAGTTTTCCCCGTGTATAATGCATAGATTAAACTGGCGTAATACAGTTACCTCTGTTGGTGAAACCGACCCGCTTAAACTGGCGTAATACAGTTACCTTTGTTGGTGAAACAACAGAGGTAACTGTATTACGTCAGTTTAAGCTAAGCATTATATACGGTTTTACCAACAGAGGTAACTGTATTACGCCAGTTTAAGCTATGCATTGTACACGGGGAAAACTGGCGTAATACAGTTATCTCTGTTGGTGAAATTGGCCCTAAATGTGTAACAAGATTTAACCATGTCTTCCTATTCCTCTTTCCTATTTCCCTCTTAATAATTGCTCTACAGCGTTTGAATTGTATTTTATCCTCTACTTTCTTTGTGCTCAAAATTTTTATTAGCTGAATTTTTGTCTGTAATCATTTGTTTTATTTCATCGTCTCTGATGTTTAAGGTTCTTCTTTTTTGTTGTATATTTACTTTTCCTAGAGTTTCATTAGCTGCATTGTGAATTACCATTTTTATGTTTTTCCATTCTTCTTCGATATCAACACTTTCTGGAGTTGTAGCCATATACTGCGGAACTCTTCTCGAATATAACCATTTAATGTTGTCGTTATAAAATAATTTTACCTTGTACTTTTGCCCTATCCTGTGTTGTAGGTTGACGTAATCAATTATTCAAAATAAATATAGGCTAGTATAATCATGTTAAATAAAAAAAAATTCACAAAAATTACATGTCATTTGTCGTGATGCATGTGATTATACAAAATGATGGTATACCTAATTCTGAAGGAATTTTGTTATCGGGGTAGTACCAATGAACATATATTTCAAATTTTGTTTACAAATTCGTTGTTCCTACTCTGTCTCTCCCACCACTCTCTCTCTCAGTGTCTCTCCGGCTGTGTGTGTATGTGTGTCTGCGTCCGTGTGATTTTATTTTTGTGTTTGTTTCTTGTGTTTGTTTCTTGTGTTTGTGATTGTTTCTTGTCTTTGCGTGCTTTTTGTGTTTGTGTATTTGTGTGTGTTATATGTGTTTGTGTGTGTTATTTGTGTTTTTGTATTTTGTAACATTATTGTGTTCGTGCGATTGGTGTCTTTTTTATTTGTGTGATTTTGTGTTTTGAGTGTTTTTTATGATTGTATGGTTTTTTGAGCTTGCGTGTTTTTTATATTTGTGTGTTTTTTTGTTTATTTGTGTGTTTTGTGTTTATTTATGTTTTCGTGTTTTTTGTGTCTGTTTATTTATGTTTTTGTGTTCGCATGTTCTTGTTGTGTTTCTTTGTGTTTGTGAATGAGTGCGTGTGCATGTACGTGTGCGTTTATAAGCTCTCCACACATTCGTCTCCAGAGTCAATGTTTGCAATTATCTCCTATATAATCTACTTCCCACAAATAATGGATAACATTAATCTTCCACCTCATTCTTAATCTACCAACTGGGCGCTTTCCCTCTGATTTTTCTATAAGAAATTTCCATGTCCCTCTTTCATTCCCCATTCGTGCTACATATCTTACCTATCGCAGTCTACGATACTTAACTGTAATTATTATATCTGATTTCCTATATAGATCATGCAGTTCACCGTTATACGTTGTAAAACAAATAGGGTTCCAATCTTGTTCTGGGCTGTAATTCACTTTTTAAAGTTTTAAAATAAGATATAAACATAATTAACCCACCGAATGACGGCATTACCAATTATGCAAAGAAAGCTCTCAGTTTATTATGTTGTATTTTTTTTATTTATACTGGTTTTCCTTATTCATTTACCTTTCACTTTTTTTTTGTTTTACCTGTTTGCTAACTTTCTTTAATTCTCACATAGACACTAGGACTGTACACACACACACACACACACACACACACACACACACACCCAGACCCATGGTGGAGATTTAAAATCCCCTACCCCGCCAGGAATCGAACCCGGGTCACTGGAGTGGAAGGTGCTTCTTTCAGAATTGTCTCATTTTTTAACGACAAATCACACTATAGTGGCTATGTTGAAATTTATGTTTACTCTTCAGATTAAAATTAGCTTACCTTGACAAGAAGAGCGGTGTCTGTATACAGTAGACTGAATCCATGCGCTGGCATTCTTATGGAGATAACATTTTCTGGAACTGCAGATATCGCTATCTGCGCTAGTAGAGTGTCCGCAGCATCACGAATTTCTGCTGCATCATCTTCTAATTTTACAGGGCAATCATTCACTGATATATTAAGACCCTGTGCCAGAGTTATTATTTTGTAATTATCCAAATTAATCTCAACATCCTGTAATAAAAATACACAATGCATATTAATAAATGGTATAAGTTTCAGTGAAAAAAAAAGTAATGCAACTAGTGATTTCCAAATTATCGATAAATTCACGATTCATTAAGTGAGGAGTGAATTTATCTAGACTATTTTACTCATGTCGCAAATGGTAGTCAATGACCAATCACGTTTCAATGAATTCTGTTTTACACCAATGACAGTCGTGTTTCTCCTCGCTCTTTATCGATTTCTCTTTATCAGCTCCTGCTTTTGTGATAAAGGAAGCTCCTCCTTTTTTAATATTCTGAACAGGTTGGACCATTATTTTTCTCCAATAAATACATTGAATATAGTAAATAATGAATAGATTCAGTGATTTTACTGAGTTGTTTATTCAAAATATAAATGATTAACCTATAATGTTGATTATAATAATTTGATGTGTTTCATTATTTCTCCACTAGAGTGCATTCTTACAATATTGCGATCCTATTTGGCAATAAATAATATGATCGAGTTGCAGTAAATATACATAACCTCACATTTCTAATTTGTTTTCAAACATCGCCGTTTACATTAACTATATACATATATATACATATATATATATATATATATATATATATATATATATATTTTAAAACAGCAGTAACTATATTCAAATAATTATTTTTTAGTAAAGAGCCTAATTTTATTCGTTAAATAGTCCTAACAAATGCCTCTCTTGATTTCCAAATTCTCTAGATAAATTCACTCCTCACTTCGTGAGTCGTGAATTTATCGATAATTTGGAAATCACTCGTGGCATTACTTATGAGAATCTGGAAATCAAGTGAGGCATTTGTTAGGACTATTTAACGAATAAAATTAAGCTGTTTACTCACAAATCATTGTTTAAATATAGTTATTTTAAAATATTTATATATTTAATGTAAACGGCGATGTTTGAAAATAAATGAGAAACGATTGGTACGCTTCATTTGCTTCTTTTATTCATCACTGCAACCAGATCATATAATTTATTGCCAATGGAACGCAATATTGTAAGAATGCACTCTAGTGGAGAAAAAATGAAGCACATCTAATTGTATGTTAATTCATTTCTGATGTCCTATGATGTAAATACGACAATTATATTTTTCTCGACTGTTATTACCTGGGGAAAAAATAAGAAAGTGCAAACAGTCGTTTCTATTTTTGATGGTGTAATCAACTGCTACAAATGCTTTTATATTAACTCCCGCATGCGCTGTATGTTGACATGCATGCACTATATATACAATCTGATAGCCGTATTTCTTAGAGAGCCAGTCACTGCAAAATAATGTTAAGGAGGTGCTTTCTTTATTATGATAAACTTCAGTTGATAATTTCGAGGCGACACTTTACTGTGATTGGTATGTAAATAAAAAAATCATTGAAATGTGATTGGTCATTAACTCCCATTTTGGGCATGGGTTAAATAGTCACAGAAATGAAACGTTCTCATGGAGGAAAAATTGATACAAAGTGTATGGCAGAAATAATACATCGATACTAGTAAAATTCATGGCGATTTTCCGTTGAGGTATTAGTTCACAGTAATATAATGTACGGTTAAAAACTATAATATAGTTACCTTGTAGGTCCGTCTCCTCAACATAAGTTCTTTTAAAACTCTGTAGGCCTTTCGGGACCAGTCCCATCATCAGAATTCTGTACAAAATTCTCACAACCAAGTCAGTGCTTCAACAAGGGTCAACAAGAACGGACCTAATGCATGCTGCTGATGATGGGACTGGTCCCGAAAGGCCTACAGAGTTTTAAAAGAACTTAAGTTGAGGAGACGGACCTACAAGGTAAGTACATTATAGTTTTTAACCGTACATTATATTACCGAGAAATAATATAGATCAAAAAATAATTGAGGCATTGACATGAGAAGTGTAATAAGTCATAAAAAGAAAAATTTTAGAGGGGAAGGAAAAAACAATTTTGACACTTTTAAATTTAAATACAAAAGTTTAGGAATTATTAATCAAGTTATGAAACCATCCCTTGTACAAAAAAACACCAGATTACGTTTATATAACACCTTTGGCTAGACCAGTGTTGACCTATGGTAGTGAAGCATGGACACTAAGAAAACAACATGAAAGCAGAATAACGGCTTGTGAAATGAGATTCATGCGCAGAACAGCGGGTTACACCAGATGGGATCGGAAAAGGAACACCGATATCTTAAAAGAATTGAAGACTAACGCCAATTTTGGAATATATTAAACAGTACCAACTAAATTGGAAACACCATCTTGAAAGAATGAGTTCAAATCGGATCCCCAAAGCTGTTTATAATTATATACCAAGAGGACGAAGATCACTGGGCCGTCCTATGAAACGCTGGAGGGAAAATTTTCTATAGGATCGTAACAGGCCTTGGCCTAATACTTGGAAGGAAGAAGAAGAAGAAGAAGAAATTTAAATATATTTTGTAAAGTTAATTTGGATAATGTGGAACTATTTTGCAAATACAATTTCTTGTTTAGCAGTGTTAAAAATTATATTAAAATTAATGTTGGGAAAGTTGTTTTTTTCCTTCCTCTCTAAATGTTTCTTTTGATGACTTACTACCTTTCCCATGTCAATGCCTAAATTATGTGGTAAAAATTCACTACAAACTTTACATAAGAAGTAAACCCCATTCTCGTGTCCGGCGTAATGACAATTCGAGGTATGAGATGAGATGAAGACCCTATTATTGAAGGTCTTGTGGTAATATACAAGAATACAAGCTGGCTAGGTCTGTCACATGACCAAAGGAGCAAATGAAGTGAAATTGTTGATATAAATATAAAGAAGTGATGGAATAAAGATTTGACAGGAGAAAACGGGAGAAACTTAGAGAAAAATCTGTCCTGTCTCCGATTCGTCCTTCAGGAACCCCACATGGGTGACGAAGATGCGAACTCGAAACCCGGATGTGGAGGGTGAGTTGGTAACCCTTTGTGTCATTGAGCCACATTAAACTTAATAGCCATGATAGTTTAGGGCAACGATATACAGTAAATTATGGAGCGTCTTCTTGTAAAACATTTTCCTTTCACCATTCTCATTCTTAATGGAGACAAATGTCCGCCAGCTATTTACAATGACGCAACCCAATGTTGAACCGTAGCCTCTCCTTTGTTAGGAGTCACCATACCAAGTTAATTTAGTTACGCTTATTGGCCATAGATGTCATGAATGGTATGCGGTCAACATACCGATCAAATGAGACATATAACAGGCAACTAACGTAGTACTAGGACGACGAGGTCCATTCGCTTTTACTTAAAGGCTACTTTATTCAGGCCTAAGAATATTTTACGTGCCTGAAAATCTTTACACTCAGGACCTTCTTCTTCTTCTTGTTCTTCTTCTTAAACTTAATTTGTAGGATTTTCATCCTGTTCAGGAAACAGGACACTCAGGACCAACGGCTTAAATTCCCTCCCGGAGGACTTGCTCCTAGGATTTTTCCTTCTTAAAAATCCATCGACCCCGGCCGGGTTTGAACCCACGACCCTCGGAAACAGAGGCAAGGAGCATTACCCCTAATCCACCTCGGCAGATGTCTGTCACAAAGGTAAAGGGATCCTATTACAGGCCTCAGGAGGCCCTTGGGGTAGTGAGAGTTTAAGGCTCTCATGTTTTCTTGACAATCGGCAATTGATGTCAGCCGGGTTGTCAGACCTGCGTGACGGCCACTTTACCCCCAGAACAAGCGTCTGGTACTTATTTCCATTAGAGGCTGAGTCGACCCCAGGGCCATAGTACCGCAAGAGGTTTTGGGTTAGTTTAAAAATCCTGACCCCACCGGGTCTCCAAACCTCTACCTTCCGGCTTGTAGCGAAGTGCCTTAACCACTACGCTACGGCGTGCCCCTAATGTCCCTCATAGCATCCAATTTTTTTAGTATTTTTTGGTCATATTTTTCTCTTAATATCCATCCATAGTAATTGTGCCCGAAGGCAGGTCCTTCACTGCAATTATAGCATTTTCATGCTATGCTTGCAGCTTTGCTACGGAATTGTAGGTGCGGTAGCTTCCCTTTGCTTTCCTCACCGGTGAAGGATGATGATGATGATAATGATAAGGATGATGATGATGGCCATATTATTTCGGGGACCGTTTGGGCCTTAAAGTTTTCCTGACATTTGTCTTACAGGTGAGAAAAAATCCCGATAAAAACCTCACCCTGAAAAACTGCCCCGACCGGGGATCGAACCTGGGCCCGCTGCGTGACAAGAAAACACGCTACCTCGAGACCACAGCGGTGGACTCTCGTAATATAAGAGACCATTTTTCGCATCCATAGAATAACATAGGAAATATTAACTTAATACTAATTTAATAAACAATACAATTTTAGAAAGTAATATATTATCAGAGGAAAACTTGGAGTAACAAGTTTAAATGAAGATATACAAAGATACCAACAAGAATGGAAAAATCATCTGAGGAGAATGGCAAGAAATAGACTTCCAAAATTGGCATTCCAATATACCCCAACTGGACATAGGGACCAAGGAAGACCAAAACATCGGTGGAAAGATCAAGACTATCTTCGCTAGGTTTACCGTACAGGCCACATGGCCTAAAACGAATTTGTTCATGATGATGATGAAGTTTAAATATAATATATAACCACTGAAAGTTTTAAGAGGCAATATAAAATTCTGTTCTTCAAACTTAAAATAGTTTCTTAATATATCTTACAAAGTCCATTCTCAAGTGAAGGTCTTCACTAACATATTACATGAATTGTTATATATCTTACTAATAAAAATCTCTAATACAGGCTTTCATCAGTTGTTTAATTATACAATTTATAAGCCTTATGTAGATCACGTATAATTTCCTTACTAATAAACGTTGTGCCGGAGCTATATAACAAAACAGCAGTTATACACAATACGTCACATATTCTTAATCATAATGACGTCAGAACAATATTACTCGCAGTTTGTAACAGAAATAAAACATCATCAACTAGTGATTTATTGTGTAAGAAATGAATATGGATAAGAATTAATAGAGATTGCCTAATTGAGGAGGTACGGAAAAAAGTAAGTTGTTTTAATTTATATACATTTCCCTTTACGCTATGTCAAATAGAAAGTAGAATTGGTTTCACAGATAATGTGCTTTATCTAACGTCAAGAATTTCGACCAATTCTTGGAAACTAATAAAAATCTTTCCCCATTACTTATGAATTATATGCAGTGTTTTAAGATGCGTTAGAAAACGTTCAAAATAGTAGCAAATGTTACCGACAACAAAATATCATTTCAAGCGAAAAAAAAAACCACTATAGTTTGACCGGGAATCGGACCTACGACCTCAGGCATGGTAGTCGGAAGCTCTAACCACAAGACTACCAAGTTAACATACAGCTATTTGCAATAATAGTACCTATATACTTAAATGCATTTTTATATCGGTGTGTGTGTTATGTATTAAAGATGCAAGAATGTTTTCTTAAAATAATATTATGAAGCATTTAAACTACATTCAGGTTAAATCTTGTCTACAGCAATTATTGTAGAACATATCCTTTTGTGATTCAATGTTCAATTTTAAAATATTTTTAGGCCTAATCGAGAATGAGTGTAACGAAAGAGCTTTATTAATATTATTTATGCCCTGTGCATCCATCAAACAGTCGTTAAAGTGTTACATTTTGGGTTAAATTTAAGGAAACTTTCATCAATATCATAAGAAAACAATCAGTTGATCTTGATGTCCGACATTTTGTCTAGTTATTGAATCCTTAAACAAGGCTGGAGGCATGTATAACGATTCCCATGTAAAGTTGTACAACTCTTCTACACTGAACAGCTATTACAGTGTTTATTAGTAAGAATTTTCAACTGAGATGTGTATAAACCTTGTATAAAAGTTATATATGGGTTATTAGTAAGAGGGTAAATGTATGCTTACCGTTACGTTGTCTATTTCTCGAAGGACGATTGAAATTTGGCTTCGTCCAGAACAGTCCTTGGTAAGGACATGCCAGAAGGATGTGAGGTTATACTTATATTCCAATCCATCATATGTCCTAAATGTGTTTCCTGCATACCCACAAGTACCTAAGGAAGAATTCCAAATTTTAAATAATTTCAAACAACTATAAATACTGTAGGAATTATAAATAAATTTGTAGTTGAAGACCTCACCACCCTATATCAAAACTGAATTATTATGTGTCTGCATTCTTCTTAGATTACTCTACATGTTTTGTCTTAAGAATTATAATTTCTTATCTCGACATACATCGCTCAAAAGCGTATTTGGATCAATACTGACTCCGGCTAACAGCGACCTTAGATTGTACATGTATGTACAGTGAAACCTGTCTTAGCCGAAACCTTTATAAAAAGGAAACCTGTAGAGACCGAAAAAATCTCCAGAACGATATGATTTTATATATAAAATCGTCCTGTATAAGCCGGAAACCTTAAAAACGCGGAAACGGAATGGTTTTTAAAGTACCAATAGTTAATATTTACCTCAGTAAGACAGACAATTATTCTTAAGCACGTTATAATTACAGTATTTTAATGACCACAAGTGAAAGTTCTGCATATGACGCTACTGTATAATATCGTTTTGCCTTCTTGTGTTGTCATTGTATTGGGGGGATTCTCTTGCTTATGCATGACAGCGTGGAATCCCTTGATTTTCTTTGCCTGCTTACGTAACCTGCGAGGGAGTAGGGAAACTTTTCAGTCCTCCTGTAGTTTATTTCTATCTCGTTTTTGTGTAATAAAATTGTTTTATATTGCCGTGCAAACTGTACTGTTTTACATACACTATTTTGTCTGTATTTCAGTTCAATACATTATGTCTTTAAAGCGTGCATGTAAAACCGTTACACTGCATGAGAAAATTGAAGCTTTAATTTGGGAACCCTGTATAAGAAGGAAAATTGCCAAGACAGAAATATATTTAAGGAACCATCATGTTCCTTCATAGACAGGTTTTACTGTATTTATGTCTTCTTCTTCGTTGGTGTTACGGTCATTGTAGTCTGACCTTGTTGTGCCCCATGCGTCCCCGTGGGGAAGCGGGTGCTCGCTAGCGGAAATTTCCTAACAAGCTAATTTAATTACGCTTATTTACCTACAGATGTCAACGAGTGAGATATGGTTAGTACTTCTCCTCAGTGAGACATCCATTAGGCAACTAAAGTATTACTTAGATTGATGAAGGTAGGTTAAATTTTACACAGAGGCTTTATTAATCAGGCTTGCGGTTCTTTTACGAGTCTGAAAATCTTTAGCCTCGTGACTTACGGATTAAAGTACGGTACGTCCGGGAAGACCTGTCCCTTGGATTTTTCCATCCTAAAATTCCATCGACCCGGCCGGGTTTGAACTCGCGACCCTCGAGACTAGAGGCAAAAAACATAACCGCTAATGACCACGGCCGACAACCTTAGATTAATTCCTACAGATTTATGAAAGTGGACAAAAGACATTTCGAAAATTAGTTCTTCATTTACAGAAAATAAGCCTACATAAATACTAAATTAGAAATTTTCATTTAAATTTACATTTTTATATAAGAAAGACAACGTTCAATGAATCAATTGCATTGAAATATATATTCAACTTTTCATTACTATAATTAAATAAAGTAATGTTTCAAGAGATGAAAGAGCTTCCAGACTAATAAATTTTGCAGTACAATAATCTTGCTATTCAAATGATCCATATTTTAGAGAGTTCTGTTACACTTAACTATTGCAGTTGGTTTACGAGGCTTGCTTACCCGCTTTTATTATTATGTTGATCATCCCTGTATAATAATAATAATAATAATAATAATATAATAATAATAATAATAATAATAATAATAATAAAATAATAATAATAGTAATAATAGTAGTAATAATAATAATAATAATAATAATAATAATAATAATAATAATAATATAATAATAATAATAATAATAATAATAATAATAACAATAATAATACTAATGATAATAATGATAATGATGATGATAATGATGATGATGATGATGATTATGATGATGATAATGATGATGATAATGATAATAATAATAATAATAATAATAATAATAATAATAATAATAATAATAATAATATAATGATAACAATAACAATAAAAATAACGATAACAATAACAATAACAAAACGATAACAATAACAATAATAATAACAATAAAATAACGATAATAATAACAATAATAACGATAATAATAACAATAACAATAATAATATTAATAACGATAATAATAATAACATTAATAATAAACAATAATAATAATAATCATGTTTTATTTATTATGGCAGAGTTAAGGTCATAAGGCCACCTCTTCCACTCAACCAGCACAAATACAAAGAAATATTTGACAAATATATATATATACTATACTAATTATAAACAGTTAAAGATACATTAAATGTAGGGGCCTAACAATGTAAATTTAATGTACAAAGAACATTTTATACGATAATAACAATAATAATACTTACGAAAATAATAATAATAATAATAATATATAATGATAATAATATAATAATAATGATGATGATAATAATAATAATAACAATAATAATAATAATAATTATTATTATTATAGTATAAATATGATAAATTATACATACAAAAGGAAATTTAAATTTAAAATTTGACAAAACTGTACTTCGCTATATTTTCTCTGATTGGTTTAAATATAAATACATAAATGTAATCAGCCCAGATAAAAAGACGAAACAGTTCGCGGAAGTTTAAAATTTTATCGAAAGATCATTCGAATAGTTAATTAGAAAGATCATATTTGATTTCTCCTGGAATTGGAAATAAAGGCGGTGTTATGGGTACATAATGTAAGAAGATATTTCATTAAGGATGATTAGACATATCGTATGAACTCTCCTCATCATCATCATCATCATCATCATCATCAAGGTATGGGCCTGTTGGCCCGTTCCGCTCCCCAGTGCACTATATGCTGCAGGTGCAGGTCGTCTTTCCAACGACGTTTTGGTCTTCCTACATTTCTTCGGCATAGAGGCCAAGTATTTGAGAATAAAGTACTTAGGGAATTTTTTGGACCAAAGAGAGATGAACAGACAGGTGAATGGAGAAGACTACATAACTATGAACTACATGGTCTTTATAGGAATCCAGATATAATAAGAACAGTTAAGTCTCGTAGACTGCGATGGGCAGGACATGTTGCACGTATGGGAAATGAAAGACTTGCATGGAAGCTTCTTGTAGGAAAGCCAGAGGGAAAAGGCCTAGTTGGTAGACCAAGAATGAGGTGGGAGAATAACATTAACTATGATTTGAGGGAAGTAGATTATACAGGGAATGATTGGAAAACATTAGCTCAGGATAGGGATGTATGGAGAGCTTATGTCCTCGCGGCCATGAACCTACGAGTTCGATAGTGCCAGTGAGTAAGTAAGTAAGAGGCCTATAATGAAGCAGCTGCTTTGATAAACGATTATTAGGCATTCTTTGTATGTTCAAAACATTTACGTTTATTTCTGTGTATTCTCTCGTTTATATTATATATTTGTAATTCATCTCTGATATCTTGACTTATCTTTTGATCTCTTAGAAATACACCTGCAACTGATCTGAGAAACCTCATTTCTATTGTCTCAATTTTATGTTTATCAGAGATCGTTAAAGGCCAAGTCTCAGACCCGTATGTTAACTCTCTTGATATCATAAATTGTGTAGAATATTTCTACTGGACAAAAACTGAATTTTTTGGTTGGAGAGTGGAATTAAAATGGAGAATTCGAGGAAAGAAGCCTAATTTGTGCATCAAGGTACCAGAAATCTGACAAGGGAACTGTCAACCAATGCATGTCGAAACCTACCTTGAAATTTCTCCCAGAGAAGCGTTGTGATGTAGCAAGGCCGTGAAAATAAATGCAGCTTTTAACTTCAAGAATTTAAAATTCAGCGCCAAATCTCTCGTTTAAACTACAGGAAAGTAACACAAACAACTTCCGGATTAGTGCATTAGATAACCCTGAGAAATAAACGAGGGAATACACAGAAATAAACGTAATTGGTTTGAACATATACAAAGAATGCCAAATAACCGTTTATCAAAACAGCTGCTTCATTATAGGCCTCTAGGCCGAAGAAATGTAGGAAGATCAAAACGTCGCGCCGTTAGAAAGACGACCTGCACCTGCAGCATATAGTGCACCGGGGAGCGGAACGGGCCACAGGCCCATACCTTGAAGATGATGATGATGATGAGTATCTCCCCCGCACCGCTTCCCAACACACTCATCAACACACTACTCACGCAGGGATATACAACTATTTCGCACAGTGGGTTGCCATTGCTGGCTTCGATTTATGTGTCTTGCATTTAAAAGTGGCTGATATTTTTTTTTTGGCTATGGCCTTGGTATATCACAACGTTTATCTGGGAGCGGTATTTGCAATTATAGCAGGATTTATTCAATGATATCCCCTATTTACAGGATTATCAATAAATCCTAAATGATTAAAAGTTCAGTTTATGATTATATTTACAGGAGTAAATTTAACTTTTTTTCCTCAACACTTTCCAGGCCTAGCAGGGAATATCGAGATAGGTTTTGGTATGCAGTCGTTGATAGAACTCTTGTGAGCATTGAATGTGACACTGCATGAATTGCAAGCCAGTTTCCTGACACTCGTACCTGCTGCTTAATATTTACAAGATAAACGTAAAGGCTAACAGATCATGGAAGCCTATTGGGTTGTAGATGCAGGGAATGTGTGATTTTGAACAAATAAGAATAGAATGATGGTTCTATGCTACGGTCGTCGTGACCTTGTGTAAAAAAAAGTGTAACATGAGTATATGTTTAGGTGTTTGTGTCTAGTGTAAATATATTATATGAAGGACTAACTAATACACGGCGTGAGCTGCTACGTCTAAATAACTGTAATGTGTTTTTATGTTTAGTTGAATAAGTAAAGAGAAAAACAATTATAAAGTTATATCTCAATTATTTTTAGATAGGCTACCCTGTGCTGATTCACTGGCGTAGTCCGGGAATCTACTTTTCCCGATCTTCTTGTCATAAATAAGCTGAAAGATAAAAATGGTTATCTTGAGTTATCCGTAAAAGATAGACATATGCTGTTGTGGAATTTTTTATAGAATTTTTTGAGATATTCAATTCTGTGTACACATTAATTTGGTGTATTTGTTATGGTTTAGGCAGCGTAAGCCATTTAAGCGTCCTTTTTCTTCAGTTCCGGCCCTACAGTACGTATGTAGTATGTTATAGGCTATACGTTAATTGTCTCAGAAAAATTCTCCAAATTATGGTAAAATCCCCAATCAAATCGATCAAGTAGTTTTTGAAACCGTAAAGGTCAGACAGGCAGACAAACAGACCCACATTCGCTTTATATATAGGCCTAAATATGAAGAGATTGGATAAAGTAGACCCTGTGCTGGTGTGCAGCCTACTCCTATCTGAAAGCAACAATAAGACTATCAGGCTTAACGATCCCAACGGACGAATTCCATCAACAGTACCATATACTTCTCAACATTTGGACGGGATAAAATTTCAGTTGTTTAGGACTAAGTCACATTTATTTGTTTTTAAGAAAGTAATAAAACGCAAAAGTACTGTAATAAATGGGGTCACGCTGCAGCGTCTTAGATTAAAGCAATACGCTACAACCAGGAAGTAGGGTGTTTCGAGACCCGGTGGTGTCAGAAACTTTAAATTGGGCTAAACCTTCTGGTGGCACCACGGCTCTGGGGCGACTAACCCTCTAACGGAAATGAGCAGCTTGTTATCGGGGTAAAGACAGAATTCACACAGAGGGGAAAATCCGATTGACATCTTGTGCCGATTGTCTAAATGTGGGAGCCTTAACCTCCTACTACCCTAAGGGCCTACTAAGTTCATTAGTGGGGTCACTTTCCTTTAGTACAGGCGTGTCTAACCTTATTTTGGAAAAGGGCCACAGTCGTTAAGGTGAAGTGTTTGCGGGCCACGTTATACGATTTTTTACCTATTAATAGGATCTAAGATAAACCAATTGATTTAAATATAAAATAGCTAATATTTTGTTCTGTTATTTGTATTAAAATATTAATAATATATTAGTTAAATTATTTTTAAAATTAAATTAAATGTATATATTTTTCATGTATAATCTAATTATATCAGCCGCGGTGGACTAGTGGTTATGCTCCTTGCCTCTGGTCCGAGGGTCGCGGGTTCAAACCCGGCCGGGGTCGATGGGTTTTTTAGGACGGAAAAATCCAAGGAGCAAGTCCTCCGGGAGGGACTTTAAACCGTGGGTCCCGAGTCTGAATATTTTCAGGCTCGTAAAAAATCCTTAAGCCTGAATGGAAAGGCCTCTAAGCAAAATTTACCGAATTTTCCCGTCCTAGTACTACCTTGGTTTCCTAGATGTCAGTATGAGGTGGAACGCTGACCAAGGACCACTCAAAAATGACATCTATACGAAACAAACGTAACTAAATTAGTATGGTTCAAATTCTTCCCTATAGGGGGATAGCGCCTAAATCTCTGTAAAGGGAAAACATGGGCTTACAAAAAAAATAATCTAATTATAAAATCTAAATTGAACGACATTTTCTTGCCGCTACACTTATAATTAATTCTAATAAAACTCACAGGATTAACTATATTCTTCAAACGTCTCATTAACACTGATTCCACAATGCGAGCGAACAACTGCAAAATTGAAACTAACTTGAAATTAACAAAATGTAACGATAATAAAACATCTGGCATGCACTCGCCTTTGAAAGTAGTAACCACGCGGTGAACATTGCACGGATACTTCAAAGCGATGCGCGGTAGGTAGGATCATAAATGAAAATCTGGACTGGGCGTTTCTTTAAATGGATGTGATTTCTCCATGTTATGAGTAAGACGAGGAGTAGGATGAACTTCGCAAATACACGTGTTGGAAACAAAATAATGCTTTATATTTCAAGTTTGTCTCATACCAAATAGAATTACTTATTTCATACATTATATTAGACTGTAACTTACAAATAACACTGCGGGTTGAATGTGATGTGATAGAGCAAAATATAATTGCGGGCCGCATGCGATGTGATCGAGGGCCGAAAACGGCCCGCGTGCCGCGGGTTGGACACACCTGTTTCAGTATAATAATTACCGAGCAAGAAAATTGTACTGTAATCTTCATCTGAAGTGGTATCATCATCTGAATTCAATTTTAATACAGAGGTTTGTAGGGAATTGAATTTGTAGGCTCAGAATGGTTAACATTTTATTTCTGACGAAAATGACTTGCATCACTGTGTTCGGTAAATGAAGTCCTGCTCAATTTCCGACCCTTAGGTGGTGGGGAAATTTGGTCCCCGATTTAGGTAATTGGATCCTGGGTCCAGGTAGCGTTCTTTAATTTTATTACCTATGCTGGTTATTCATTTTGTTCAGTGCTATTAATTAGTTGAAAACAGAAATGCGTTAATAATTGAAGAAAAAAATGATGTGATCACCAAATTAAGCAATTATCCATAAATGAGCAATCAGAGACCTTACACAATTCAAAATATATTTTTTGTTCAATGCCACCTGTTTGTCATTCGACATTTCTAATATTCTCTCTTGACATTGGCGTATTGTAAACCACTTCTGAGGTTAGGGTGCCTGGAAGGCGGGGTTACGCTGCCCCAATGATATGATGGGTGATGACGATGGGTAACGATGCGCCAGGAGATGCCTTAAAACTAAACTTAATCTGATGAGGTGAATATGATATTGATGATAATGATGGCCAGATGATGTTCGGGGACCGTTTGGGCCTTAAATTATCCTGACATTTGTCTTACAGGTGAGTAAAAACCCCGAAAAAAACCTCACCCAGGAAACTTGTCACGAGCGGGGATCGAACTCGGGCCCGCTGCGTGACAGGCAGTACGCTACCTCGACAGCACAGCTGTGGACCAATTCAAAAATATTTATTATTTTTTAAATATACATTTTTTTAATATCCAGGTTGTCAATACGACATTTCTAGTATTCTCTCCTGACATTGGCGTTATTCTAACCCACTTCTGAGGTTGGAGTGCTTGGAAGGAGGAGTTACGCTGCCTCGATGAGATATGATACATGAGGATGAGCCAGGAGAGCCGAAATTCAAAGTAGGCCTATTGTTTTTTTTTTCAGTTTAATGCTAAAGATGTCTCACTTACGTCAGGACGTTTGCTATAAGACCGTTTCAAAAGAACCTAAGTTACGGTGGAGTGAATGAATGTACTGGACTCTAAATATGGAGGAGAAAACAAGTATGAGAAACGTGGTAGGGTTATTAGCGAATGGTTTCCAAGTTCCGATTTCATAAAGACCGAGATTTTTTCAAATAATCGTTTATCAAAACAGCTGCTTCATTATAAACCTCTAGGCCGAAAAAATGTAGGAAGACCAAAACGTCGTTGGAAAGACGACCTGCACCTGCAGCATATAGTGCATCGGGGAGCGAAACGGGCCCAAAGGCATATACCTTGAAGATGATGATTTTTTAGGGACAATCCAGTCAACCACCACACGGTGTTTTCTGGATAATGCTAACAGGCTGGGATCCAATTCACCTATTACTGTTTTGGGACTCAGGACCCAATTTTCCGTATTTTCAAGGATTGGGATCCAGTTTACCGACGCCGTACCGTAAACCACTATAACTTACTCCATTGCACTTTATTGTAACGGACTGTCAACAACACGTACGGCTTACTGCCCGTGCAACCCATATTTTTAAATACTATTGTAAAAACTCCATTGCGCGAAAGGACTAGAAGGCCCTTGGCCTATCAGCTGGCTGCTGGCCTCACATCCACATGTGTTAATCACAGAGGTAGACGATCATCCAGCCATTATAGGGGTGACATGTGGTCAGCATGCCAGGTCCCCTAGCCGTTGTAGCTGGTTTTCTCAACCTGGAGCCGCTACTTATTGTAGCCACTCAAATTTCTCACGATACTGGGTGGACACTGGTCCCATACTGGTAGAGATACCGTAGAAACATTCTTTCCCCATGGAAAAAGACGGAAACCAGCACAAATCCCGTGGCTCTGCGCCAAGGCAATTTGTTTTAAACACTTGACTACGACATGAGACCCACGTTAATTTAACCCGCCCATATATCCGTAGCTTTGCCGTAGTCGATAGATTGTCTACCATCCATTCAGTTGACCCGGGTTCGATTCCCAGCGGGTTAGGGGATTTTATGTTTTAACCTTGTGCCTTGGTGTGTGTGCTGGGCTTGTGTGATAACGAAAAAAAGAAGTAAAAAGATAAAGCGATAAAAATGGAAAATCGAAAACTATGACGAGAAATTATGTACTGCGAAGGGCTTTGGACTCTCGGCACTGTTGCACTATTTAGCGATTAGAAATTATACACCACCATCTCTCCTAGCCCTGAAATTGAAAATTTTACATTGAAAATTTCTATCTCTGACGAGTATCGAATCCGGTCTCACCAGTCAGGAAAGAGGGATTCTACACCTGCATTTAGAACGGCGGAGAGGTTAGAGTACAACGAAACAGTAGCAATAATAATAATAATAATAATAATAATAATAATAATAATAATAATAATAATAATAATAATAATAATAATAATAATAATAATAATAATAATAATAATAGCAATCCATCCATTCATAGTAATTCTGCCCGAGGGCAGGTCTTTCACCGCAATCATAGCACTTTCATGCTATACTTTGCAGCTTTACTAGGGAATTTTAGGTGTGGTAGCTTCCCGTTGCTTTCCACACCGGTGAAGGATGAAGATGATATTGATAAGGATGATGATGATGAAGGCCATATGATTTCGGGGACCGTTTGGGCCTTAAAGTTTTCCTGACATTTGTCTTACAGGTGAGGAAAAAACCCGATAAAAACTCACCCAGAAAAACTACCCCGACCGGGGATCGAACCCGAGCCCGCTGCGTGACAAGGCAGCACGCTACCTCGGGACCACAGCAGTGGACATAATAGTAATAGTAATAATAATGATAATAATAATAATAATAATAATAATTATAATAATAATAACAATAAAATTATTAATAATAATAATAACAGCAATGCTAATAATAATTATACCAATAATAATAATAATAATAATAATAATAATAATAATAATAATAATAATAATAATAATAATAATAATAGCAATAATAATAGCAATGGTAATAATAATAATATAATAATAATAATAATAATAATAATAATAATAATAATAATAATAATAATAATAATAATAAATAGCAATAATAATAATAATAATGTTTTACTTAAACTGGCTGAGTGAAGGCCGTAAGGCCTTCTCTTCCACTGAACCAGCGAATAATAAAATCATACAAAAATTAAATATTTATTACAATTACTTAAAAATATTATTAAAATATGGACTAAGCAAAGGACAACGCGGATGAAATCTAATATTAGCTAACATTGACAAAACACGGAATAGTAATAAAATAGGGTAAGAGAAGCTCCTAGATGGCCCTGGGGTTGACTCAGCCTCTAACGGAAACGAGTACCAGACGCTTGTTCTGGGGGTAGGGGTGGCCGTCACGCAGGGCTGACAACCCGGCTGACATAAAGTGCCGATTGTCTAGAAAAAGTGGGAGCCTTAACGTCCTACTACCCCAAGGGCCTCCGTGCCTGTTGTGGGATCACTTTTAACTTTAAGAAGCCCCTAGATGAAAATTTATAGATATAGGCCTATACAAAATGCTGAATAGAGTCTGTAAAGTCTGTAAGTTTGGTAGAACGAACGGTGTCATTGATCAGTTAGAATGAACCTGCCTTTAGATACCTTTATGTGGAACTTATGTGATATATTTTCTTACTTTGTCCTCTTAAACGGTGTTCTATGGAGATTCCTGGATGGAATCGCAGCAGTTTGCTAACAATCATATTGACTGGAACTTCTCTGAACTCAGTTTCCAGTCCCTGACTTCGAATCCAAGCGTCCACAGAATTCTCTTGTGGGGACAGAGTAAAAACAGCTTTGATGGTGTTAGCCGGAGAGTTGTACTGTTGATTTTCGTTGTCATCAGTGATGTATGGCATCAGATAGTGGCGAATGTGGTTGAAGTACTGCATCACCCTGTCCCAGCTTTTTAACCTGATCAGAATTACACAAAAAGTGACATAATTTACACAATGAATTTAATCAGAAATCAAATATATTCTCGATTAATAGTAATTAAATTTTCATTTTCATTTTTTCTAATTTGTATTTTTGTATTTTATTTGATAAATTTAGAGTAAATCAACACATATTGAATACAGTAATTCTATTGAAGGTATAATATGCAATCATCTATGTTGTTTGTAACTTTCAAGGAAACTATCAACGATAGCATGGCGAAACCTACTTTGAAATTTATCTCAGAGAAGCATTGTGATGTACCAAGACCGTGTTCAAAACATTTTCTGCCTTTGTTAAAAGCAAGGCACAGAAATCGAAGCCAAAATCCAGCAATGACAGACAACCCACAGCGCGAAGTTGAAGGACTCCCAGCACGAGTAAAACGGAGTGCAATGAGGCTTGACGCGGCGCGGACGGCAGGATGTTATGGTTGTCCAATCCACCAATTCAGGAGTTGTATTACTTCCCCGAGTTCAAATGAGAGATTTGTCACAAGATAAGTGCCTTGTAATTAAATGCGGCTGATGATTTTTTGGACATGCCCTTGGTATATAATGACGATTCTCTTAGATACATTTCGAGGTTGGTTTCACCATGCAATGATTGACAGTTCTCTTGTAAGTAAATGTAAGTGCAAACAATTATATACATGAAGAAAGATCAGACATTTTGTTTGATGTTTATGTTAAAGAAGGTGGGCAATCGGGGACAAATGTAACCGCAGTTTCATGCTGAACATAAGACAAGACTATTGTGATTTTGCCGAAGTAGCCATTACAAACTAAAATGTTACTTTTCGATCCATCTGTGATTCTTGAATCACAGTTAATAACTGTAACGATAGTTACCGAATACTTATCTGATAGCATTCCATATAGCGACATTGTCACCAAAACTTACATTCACGTTCTGCTATACCCAATTACGAATATGTTTATTCAGGTTAAAATAGGTAGGTTATATTAAGTACATTTGATTGTATTAGATAGGAACTCGAGGATCTTTATAATTCTGTTAGTGCGTTTTTTTTAAATGGGTATTCTATTTTAACAAAGATAACATATTTCAACGATAACATGGAATATTTTGGGTTATTTTTACATCAATTTCTCGTTCAATTTTCAGACATTTCTTGATTAAAAAAATACATATTCTACTGACATAATTATTCACATATTGCTACAATGCGTTTTTTATTTGAATTCATGTAAAGTGAAATGTGGTATAGAATCCTTTAAGTGAATTATTGAATCTCTGTGATCCGGGTGTGCAACTGTATTCGTTACGCATAACATACGTTCTGTATGTATAAGAGTCAAGTTGCGAAAGCTTGTACATCCCTGCGACATTGCCTACCATCATTCTATGCACGAGTTTGTCTTATCATAGAGAGGAAATCTGTTACCTGTTAGTGGCCGTGCTGTACTGTGTTTTGCTACAAGTTGACATTTTGCCGATTTACATCTCAGTATAAGTTAATTTTTTGTTTATACTCATATATGAAAACGTTGTATCTTCATTATGTCACATATACTGTTTTTATTAAGTCGATCAGAATTAACAATCTTATAGTTTCCGCCTTTTTTCTCATATCGTTCATCGCGTTTTCGATTATCGATTATCGATTCGGACGTTCCCCCGATATACTTCACGATTGTTGAGTTTGAGAGGGAATGTACACTTCGGATTGGCGGTATTAGAAATTACCTTTTATTTGGCGAAAAATATGTAATTTTTAAACCCGTAACAACTAATTTTAGTTGATTTTTATCAATAAATTATTCCCGGAACGTGTGTTAGTATTTAGTCGTGAGAATATGAGACGTTCTCTACGTTATGAATATTACTGTGAAGAAAAAAGTGTTGTGCAGTCCATTCGGTGATTAAAAATGGCATCAAGCGGAATATAACGTTGGTAAGTAACTTAAACTTTCATTTCTCTAAGAAAATAAAAGTTATTGTGGTAGAAAACATGATTTAGCCGGATTATTTTTTACACACCTTTGCCTTTAACTTTTGTTTTAAATATTGATGGTATGTATATAAAATGCTAGGTTCCGTCCATAGGATACATAATTGTATAAAGAAATCAGAAATACATTTAATGAGATCATCATGATTTAAGAATGTTTTGACCCAAGCTAGCATTTCTTGTATAACGTTAATTATCAAAAACCATGGGCATGTAAAACTATCCCTGCTCTCTTCCAGACCTGTTTTAATATTTTTAAAAGTTGGTTTTCAAGCGAATAGTGATCTATATGTAACAAAATGGCGGAAGCAGTTAGTCAAATCATGAATAGAAGTTTATGGGTTAGATCTGTTGTCGGGGCAACTATTCAATTATAACAAAATAAATACAAAAACATTTATAAGCGTATTAACAAGTTCAAAAGAAATGTTAATTTGATCCAGATAATAATACTGAAGAACATTTTTAATTAATTCTCACAATTTTTAAATATACTAGTTCTAAAAACTATGTAAAAATTATGTGTACCAGTAAATACATTTCTTTCTTATGCTAAAGGCCGTGAGACTTTTAGACCCCGACATTTGGGTAGAGTTATATCTGATGCATTATCTCCCAAAGAAAAATTTAAGTAATATATCAGTCATATATAAGAATTAAAGAAACTTAAATGTTTCAAATATTTCGAATTACAATTATGGGCATCTTCTATAATGGGCAAGGAGCCCAATGTCCCACAATATTTGAATGTTGGATAATACTCTTATATTGAATACAACAATAACAAAAATACTACTTTTTTTGTTTGTCCCCTGGAGTGACAGGCCTAGAAGGCCACCGGCCTACAATGTAGTTTTGACCTCATATCCACATGTGTTAATCTTTGAGGTGTACGATTATCTAGCCGCTATTACGGATGATATGTTTTCAATATGTTTGGTAATCCAGCCATAATAATAGAAATAATAATAGAAATAATAACAGAAATATTAAAAATAATAACAATAATAGAAATAATAACAGAAATAATAATAATAATAATAATAATAATAATAATAATAATAAAAATAATAATAATAATAGAACGAAAATAATAATAGAAATAAAAATAATAATAATAGAAATAATAATTATAATAATAAAATAAATTATAATAACAATAATAACAACAATTGTAACAACAATTATAACAAAAACAATAACATCAATAATAACAACAACAATAAATAAGTAATAATAATAATAATAATAATAATAATAATAATAGCAATATTAATAATGGATGATATGTTTCAATATGTTAGGTAATCCAGCCATAATAATAGAAATAATAACAGAAATATTAAAAATAATAACAAATATAGAAAATAATAACAGAAATAATAATATAATAATAAATATAATAATAATAATAATACTAATATAATAGAAGTAATAATAATAATAGAAAAGAAAATAATAATAGAAATAAAAATAATAATAATAGAAATAATAATAATAATAGAAATAATAATAACAAATAACAACAAAAATAGTAACAATTGTAACAACAATTATAACAACAACAATAATAACAACAATAATAATAGTAGTAATAAGAATAGTAATAGCAATATTAATAATAATAATAAATAATATTATTAATATTAAAAATATTAATAAATAAATTATATTAATAATAATAATAATAATAATATACTGTCAATTATTATAATAATAATGATAGTAATACTAATATAATAATAAGAATAATAATATAAATAATATAATGATAATAATGATAACATCAATGATTTATTATTATTTTTATTATTATTTTTATTATTATTATTATTATCATTATTATTATAATTATAATATTTTCATTAGGTATATTCCACAATACCATATTTCTCCTTCAACCCAAAGTGGTTTGTCGCCAGAGGTTCCTGTCTAGAGCAACTTCTTCCCTCAAATCTCTAGCTTCCATACTTCTTCTCACTCCATTTATCCAACGTTCTCTAGGTCTGCCTCTTCCACTTCTTCCATTAGCTTTCCAATTAAGGATTTGCTTTTGTATTCTCTTTTCTTCTATACTTATGAGGTGTCCATACCTTTTCAAACCTTTTCCCTCTATTTTTTCTAATATTTTTTTTAACTTGCACAATTTCTCTTATTGTGCTGTTTCTGACCTCATCCCTTCTATAGATTCTTGTCGATCGCCTAAAAAAATCAATTTTTACTTCTAACAGCCTGATGGTTTGTTTTCTACTTACTGTCCAGTTTTTCCGACCCATATAATAAAATGCTTTATAACAGAATTTGAAATATAGTTTTCTTCATTGTTGTAATAATTATTATAATAATAGCAATAGTAATTATTATTATTATTATTATTATACTGATGCTAATAATCATAGGCCTAATATTAATAGTAATAATATAAAATTATTCTATCTTCGGGTTCTTACAGCTGCTGTCGTCTTCCCGCGCCAAACATCCAAAGCCTACGACCTTGGGTATCTTCAATGCTTAGCCCTCTTGCTTGCATTACTATCTTCATGTTTTCCTTCCATGTTAACTTTGGTCTCTCTCTTTTCTGCTTTCTGGTCGGTTGCCATTGATATAAAATAATAATAATTATTATTATTACATAACAATAACAAATACAACAATAGTGAGGACAATAATATTAATAATTGTAACATTATTAATAATATTTATAATAACTGTAATACTATTTATAATAATAATAATAATAACAATAATAATAATAATAATAATACCAATAATTTTTATAATGGTTACAATTATAATAATAATTGCAATTAAATAATAATAGTTGTCTACATCCTCACGTATGGCAAGGGTACACCCTTGTGGGACTTACACAACGAAAATAATATATTTATGCTTATTGCTTTATTGATGTCAGGGAGATATTAGTGGTTAGCACATCGAAACAAAGAGATGCCTAATAAGTAATTAAGGTATGATTTGAATGGGAAAAGCCGATTAAAATTTGTTCAGAGGCTCTAATTTAGGCTTCGAATTATTTTAGTAGCCCAAAAATTTTTCGATTCGAGATCCAGGACTTGAAATTTTCCCAGAATCCTTGTCCGATGGAATTTTCCATCCTAAAAATCCATCGATCCCGGCCGGGTTTGAACCCGCGATCCTCCAGACCGAAGGCGAGGTATTTGACCACTAGAGCAGCGAGGCCGATTGTTCCCCCTGGAGATCGGACAAATTCCGTGTATAAGACTTGAATCTTGAGGATGGTTTCAGCTTTATCAGCCAGTCCGTTTGCTCTAATGGTTACCATGTTTCCCTGGTTCGCCATTTCAAATCCTGTCGAGGTCGATGCATTTTTAAAGGGGTAAAAATATTGAGTATGGCTTCCTTCGAATGGGACAAATACCGCGGGTCCCATGTCCTTAATTTCCACACGTGGAAAAATCTTAAGGCTTAAATAAAAATCCACTGAGTACATTTGCCAGTTCTTTGATGCCGTAATTTGGGTTGCAACGATAATGATCTGAGTTTTTAAATAGCGTCATTAAATTTAAACATTCTATTAATTATTTAAATATTTATTACTTATTAAATATTTTAAAATTATAAGTACGCTTATTTTGGTTTATATTATATCCCACAGGTCTGTATTCAATTTATTTTACAGTTTGATATTAATCTATTCTATACTGTTGTGTTATTTTATTCACATTTCTATTAATTAATTTTTATGTGTCATAATTAATATTCTACTTTGAAACTTACTCCTAAAACCCTTTTCTCTTGTTCTTCTCTCATTTACTGTAACTTTATGATGAATATCTTCAATATGTATTAAATTCTGCAACTGAACTGCACCTGAGCACTAACTCTTGCTCATTTGGTTGTCAAATATTGTGTACAAAAATGTATTCTCAATAACATTTATTTTTATTTAAATTAAATAAAACAACTAACAAATGTGATAAAAATCGAAGAAAAACAAATCTTTATGAACAGAATATCTAGCTATGTTTTCGTTCAAACAATGATATAATGGGCCCTATCTGAATTTTAAAACAAAGCAGACGAATTAACTGGTCTCTAAAGTTCCAAATATCTATTGATTTGTTTAGCCGATTACAGTCAGCCATTTGTTTGATAGCATTGTTATTGGATAGTTTTGTTTTGTCTATTGGCCGAACAATCGATAAGCCTAAACTCTCCGACGAAGTGAGCAAATTAAATTGTTCCTAACTGTAATCAACACCTTATTCGATCAATATGTGTTTACACAACCACATCGTATGTAGCGGGTTTGTTATATTGCTGTTTATTATGTCACTCCAATATATATTTGTGCAAATCGTTGAGTTTCTATAAGTTATTGTAATATATAATATTGATAAATTATTCGTGACAATTAGATTTTGGAATTTAGTTAAATTGCTATCAGTCCCTTTGATGACAATTTAATAACTTTAGATATATAAGATCCGTAAGAAAATTGTTAAATAGGAAAAAAAAGTGTGTTTTAACATGGCCAAAAGTCACAATCAGTGAGTAGGCCTACTTTTCCATTATCGTCTTAAAACTGCCTAACACTACCTTTTTTTTTTGTAAATACAATTATTACCATTAGTAACACTTTTTGCACATGTTTTATTAACTTTTTTAATCTTAGGCCTATGTGTATTACAGCTAATACTTAGGCCTATATGAAAAATATTTTGATTCAATTTTATTATGATTTGAAAGAGACAATAGGCCTAAATATAAGTATTTTTGAAAATAATTTTTTTGTTATAATTCACTTTATTGGAACATTCTGGTAAAATATGTGAGATATGCATTGTATTTATAACAGTTGATTCATATAGGTCTAAAACGGAACAATAGAGAATTTGGGGAAACAATATATAGGCCTAAGAAGAAAAGTGCGCTCAAGTTGAGCATTAGTTTTGAATTTAGTTTTTGCCGTAGTCTGTTATCGATTTTGTTCTATTTGCACACGTTAAGGTATTGTATTTTGTACATCTTTGTCCGCGTAGCAGGCATTAGCAATCTTCTGTCGGCTCGTGGGAATTTCTTGTTCGCACAAATTTTATGGTGAAAACAGTGTATTTGCCAGTCTTGTTATGACGTGTCTCTGGGTGATATGCTCTTTGGTCCAACTATCATCTATCATGGCTAGTGTGGTGTAGAACTCTAGGTCTATCTCTCTCTTCTTGTGCCCTGATGTTAATTAGTTCCTGATAGGGTACTGTAGATGGTAGCCAGTGTTGTTATCTGATGTCCTCTATAAAATAGCTCTCTCTCATGAGCTCGTATGGGGAAACAATATTGGAAATGTATTACGTTGCTAATTACGAACAACGTTCGAATGTGAATCTATGAAAATTAATTTATATTTAATTAATTTGGATTTTTTAAATTTTATGTAATTTTAAATACTTATAACCTATTATAAACACTTATAACACAAAACCCTGTATTATGTCTGGAATAGTGCGGTCCAAATGGACCAAAGAGAGATGAACAGACAGGTGAATGGAGAAGACTACTTAACTATGAACTACATGGTCTTTATAGGAAGCCAGATATAATAAGAACAGTTAAGTCTCGTAGACTGCGATGGGCAGGACATGTTGCACGTAATGGGTATGAAAAACTGGCATGGAAACTGCTTTATAGGAAAGGCCGAGAGGGAACAACACCACCCATGGTAGACAGAGAATGCGGTGGGAGAATAACATTAACTATGATTTTAGGGAAGTAGATTATCCAGGGAATGATTTGACAGCATTATCGCAGGATAGGGATGTATGTGAGAGCGTTATGTCCATGCGGGTCCATGAACCTACGGGTTCGATCGTGCGAGTGAGTACGTAGGTTACTATCGTGCGGTCCAAATGAGGGTAAATTTAGAGCAATTGAGTAGTATTAGACGGGAAACCATCAAGTTACTAAAGAGTAAAATGAGGGAATATTTGAGAGAGAACATTAATGTTCCTGAAATTAACGTAAAAATAGGAATATTAGATAATTATATCAGGGAATTAGTATATGCCTAGAGAAGAAAGGGTTTCAGGCTAGAACAAACAAAATTCGGAATGAAAATGGGGATATGATTGCAGATTCCAGGATTATGTTAAATAGATGTCTGTATATAGGATCTTATTGGTGGAGATAATGTTTTAGATTTCTTGTTGTATTCACACAATCAGTACATATTTTAGGTGCAAAATCCTGTTCATTATATGCCTGAAGTTCCCAATTCCAGTGAAAATTTTAAACAGCTGATTTTGTTGAAGTCTTAAATACATTTAGTTTGCTCTTGTGTGGAAGTAAAATTTCATTTAAAAAAATTTAATATCATTTATTTAAACTTGGCCCATATTTGTCTTTTGTTCTGTAACCTATTTTAGGAATCCAGAACTATGTGTTTATGTCAAAGTATAGTGATAATTTTTATAATTGATATAATTAAAATCTTGATAGTAAAACGCGGATCTTTACACTGTTAAAATTAACCAAGAAACATTTTAGAAATATTTATTTAAATAATTAGTTTTATGGAACTATTTATTTAGGAAATTTTGGATCTAATTTTATACTTTTATATTTGTATTATTTTATTTCAGGATTGTTTCTGTTATATATACAGAAATCCTCAACCAAAATATACAATTTTTTTTCACACTTGCGGTCTTGCGAGTCTGCCTCTGTCATATTTCTCTTCTTCATGTTGTCTTGAATTCTCTTTATCCACGTTGGCTTTGGTCTACCACGCTTCCCTTTCCCACGAGAAATCCATTTCAATACTTCTTTGTTTGTTTGTTTCCGTGTCCCTTCTTTTACATTTAATTGCCTAAATCTCTTTTTTATGTCGAAGTATAGTAATACTTATAGAATTGATTGTATTGAAATTTTGTCAATAAAAATATTATCATGTAAATATCAATCAAACTAAATATATGGTCACACATATAAAATGGAAATGGACAGCTAATGACAAATGAGGGAAATTTTGAGGAAGTGGCTGAATTCAAATACTTAGAAACAATAATCACAAACAGGAATGAGATGCACAAGGAAATTAAACATAGGATTAATTCTGGAAATGCGTGTTACTATGCATTACAGAGACTTTTGACTTCCCAACTCCTTTGAAAAAGCGTTAAACTGGAAATATATAAAACTATTATTCTACCAGTTATATTATATGGATGCGAAACATGGACTTTTACATTAAGGGAGGATAGGAGATTACGAGTATTTGAGAATAAAGTTCTTAGGAACATTTTTGGACCAAAGTGAGATGAACAGAAAGGTGAATGGAGAAGACTGCACAACAATTAATTACATGGTCTTTATAGGAAGCCAGATATAATAAGAACAGTTAAGACACGTAGACTGCGATGGGCAGGACATGTGGCACGAATGGGGAATGAAAGACGAGAATGGAAGCTTCTTGTAAGGAAACCAGAGGGAAAATGCCCAGTTGTTAGACCAAGAATAAGGTGGGAGAATAACATTAACTATGATTTGAGGAAGTAGATTATACAGGGGATGATTGAAAAACATTGACACAGGATATGGATTTATGGAGAGCTTCTGTCCGCGCGATCATGAACCTACGGGTTCGATAGTGCCAGTGAGTTTTTCTTACTTGGTGTAACCTGATTTTCCACATATGTGAAGTTTCTACTAATATAAAGTAAAGTAGTCCCCACCACAGGCCTCAGGAGGCCCTTGGGGTAGAAGGAGGTTAAGGCTCCCACTTTTTCTAGACATTCGGCACTTGATGTCAGCCGGGTTGTCAGCCCTGCGTGACGGCCGCCTTTACCCCAGAACAAGTGTCTGGTACTCATTTCCGTTAGAGGCTGAGTCGACCCCAGGGCCATAGTGCCGCCAGAAGGTTTCGGTCAGTTTAAAAATCCTGACCCCATCGGGACTTGAACTCTCGACCTTCCTACTTGTAGCGCAGTGCCTTAACCACTACGCTACAAAGAAGCAAAAAAAAAAAAAAATCGAATGAACAATTGCGACTTCTCTTTTTTTAATATTAACATTTTGAGATTTCCAAAAACGCATATAACTCAGGCATTAAAAAAAAACTCAATTTTTGTTACAGTTAGTAAGTTAGTAGCCTACAAATTTGTTTCTTTTTTTACAAAATTTTCACATTTCATATCAAAAGTAAGATAAAATTAGTACTTTTATAAAATTAGTTTTTTTTAATGGTTTTAATAAATATGTGAGTAGCTTTGAAAGTAATTATTAATTTAACGTTCGCAAATTATAACATTACAATTAGATGTAGGAAAAATTCGTCCCAAATTATATGCAGATATCTTTATTTATCCAAGAGCTATGTTAATTACTGAGCTATCATGACTAAAATCGTACATACGAAAAACTGCATATAGGAGCAAAAATTATTTTAATGATATATAAAGCCTTGGGAGGTCATATACATAATATGGAACATTTCATAACATACCAATGTGTAGGCATACTTTTAAGACAAAAAGAAATGAGATTAAAAAAAATCACCATTTTAGACAATCCGCTTCCATTAATCTTGGTGCCTAGTTTTATAGACAGTTTTATTTAGGTGTTTTGATATCTAAACTTCTGAAGTGTAGTGATAATTGATACAAGATTTTATTGAAGTCTTGTAAATAATATGAGAAGAGAAACTCGTTGCTTGGTACTTGTAAGGCTGGTCACAGTTACGGCTAATTCGATCACCTAGAACTTCACCTACCTCTTCGTTGTAAATGAGAGTCACGTTGTATCTATCCACGTACATGGCTTCGACAGCTCTGTGCAGGCAGCGAGGAGTTATGTCTGTTTCTGGCTTCTTGTCCTGTGCCATGCATTCGCTATCTCTCAGGGTCTCCGTCTTCTTTGGATTGCGTCCCATTGCCGTCTGACAAAAGATAACACATATCATGTTGTTAATGTTATTCTGTAAAAACACGTCCAAGTTATCAATTTACATTAATTTTACAATATCCATCCATCCATCCATAGTAATTCTGCCCGAAGGCAGGTCCTTCACTGCAATCATAGCATTTTCATGCTATGCTTGCAGCTTTACTAGGGAATTGTAGATGTGGTAGCTTCCCGTTGCTTTCCACACCGGTGAAGGATGATGATAATGATAAGGATGATGATGATGATGGCCATATGATTTCGGGGACCGTTTGGGCCTTAAAGTATTCCTGACGTTTGTCTTACAGGTGATGAAAAACGCCGATAAAAACCTCACCCAAAAAAATCTGCCCTGACCGGGGATCGAACCAGGGCCCGCTGCGTGACAAGGCAACACGCTACCTCGAGACCACAGCGGTGGACTTTACAATATATATATTAGGAAAATATTTTGAACGAAATATAGACGAACATACGTGTGAATGGTGAAGTCTAAATAACTGTGGGCGACATGATCTTTATGGGGACGCCAGATATAATATCAACGATTAGATGTTTAGTTCTTTAATTCGACGGGGGGGGGGAGCAGAACGCTTTGAGCACCGCGATCTGGAATATATAGGCCTATTGCGCTGTTCCTGTATTATGGAGATAGGTTGAATGAAAGTTTATTTTATGGTGTTATGAAAGTTTTAGGTTGTCTTCTAGGACCGACACACCACGTTTTACACCCATGACCCATATCGCCATATTTGGGTTCTGCCAGTGGTCGCGAAGGGAGATTACATTCCTCCCGTTGGCCCCTTCTGCTCTTTCTCATTGCTCAGGCTAGGATTCATCAGGCAGCATCCTGGTGGTCTCCACTAGATCTTCGCAACCACATATTTTCAACACCTGTGGGTTGTCAACCAAACTTTTTCCCTGACATGAGATGATATAGAGGGGGATATGAAATGAATGAATGAAACGATATTGAAGGGTAGGGAAGGGAGAATGGAGAGTGTTGGTTGGATGTAATTCGCGAAACGGGATAACGCCAAGAAAGCCCCATAATATCCCGGTATGGCCCATCGCCAATACACCTCTGGGTACCCAAAGATTCGAACCTGTGATCCCAGCCGGAGCTAGCCACGCGTATACCGAGACGGCATAAGAACTGTTATGTCTCCGTAGATATATGTACGTGTATGTTATTCGGAAGCCTAAAGGGACGAGAAGTCATTTATATATATTTCTTTTCTTTCATGGTAATTTTGCCCGAGGGCAGGTCCTTCACTCCAATCATAGCATTTTCATGCTATGCTTGCAGCTTTACTAGGGAATTGTAGGTGTGGTAGCTTCCCGTTGCTTTCCACACCGGTGAATGATGATAATGATAAGGATGATGATGATGGTGATGGCCATATGATTTCGGGGACCGTTTAGGCCTTAAAATTTTCCTGACATTTGTCTTACAGGTGAGGAAAAACCCCGATAAAAACCTCACCCAGAAAAACTGCCCGACTGGGGATCGAACCAGGGCCCGCTGCGTGACAAGGCAGCACGCTACCTCGAGACCACAGCGGTGGGCATATATATATATATAATAATTACAGTACATTTTTTCATATAGTAATGAAGGCCAAATAAGACATGAAAAGAAAGATGAACGCCTAAGCTGGGATTTTAACCCAAGACATCGAACTTTATACGTCAGCGTACTATCAACCGCGCTACTCAAGCATCCTATACCTTATCGGCTCTTAGAGCGATCCTAACATAAAAAACGCCAATTGTATCCTTCCGCCATTCGCGCAACAATTATTGTCACAATGACAGGGTACACGTGCGAAGTATATAAGACATGTGATCATGGAATGGGGTTTATTACAAGAAAGCTGTTGAGACTCCACTGAACTTGTGAAATGCATTTAAAATAACGGCTTTTTTTACCACTAGCTAGTCAAAAGTTTGCCATACTCGTGTTTTAAAAATTTAGTTGGCGACACAGCTAAAGAAAACTCGACACTTTCAGTCATTTTGTTGCATCAGAATAAACTCAAACATGGCTAAAATGCATCATCCATATGTAATAAACTATTTTTAAGTTATAATTATTGACTAGATATATTTTAGAGCATTCTTTAAATTTTGAATATTACTATTTTCATTCACGAAGAATAATAAATATATTCAAAGAACATATTTTAAATTTAATGAAAGGAACTACTTTTTCGCGTACTTATTGCTTCTTCATCGTACGTCGGTGTCTATAACCAATGGAAAGCGAGCAGATCACATGGTTTTGTTTTGATGAGAATCACATAAGGATTACTTTAAGGGCGGATATCATTTAGCACAAATATTTATTTTCTTTCCTTATATATAATTCTTTATTCATGAGAGGCTGCGGCACATCAGTCGCACTGCCATCTCGCGGCTTCTGTCACAAGCAAGCCTTTCAAAGAGAACGTTTACTTTATGGCAGTAACGTTTATTTATTTCGATGTTATAATTAAATTTTCGACACATAGCAATGAAGGCCAAATATGACATGAAAAAGAAAAATAAACGCCTGAGCCGGGATTTGTACCCGGTACCTCTGACTTTAACTAACGTGTAAAGTTAGAGGGTCTCGAGTTCAAATTCCGACTCAGGCGTTTATTTTTCTTTTCATAACATATATATATATTGGGTCTAATTTTAGTTCTTATAAATTTGATTACTATACCTTAATGTTGAATTTATAAACTGAGTTGTTGTAGGAATAATTAACATCCGTGACGTCAGTAGTTGACACTTTACTTCGGATGGCGTCTTCAAGCTTCAGTAGAGGAGACACATCAGTTTGGAACATTGACGTCACCCTAAGCTGGAATAAAATAGATGCGTGTTTCAGGCACAATGAAAACGCTCTCTTTTCTGTGCAAAGGTCAAGAAAGTGGCTTTCCGATTGAAAGGCACGTCGAGATCTATTCAATGGTCCCACGCCCTTCTCTCCATCACTGTGGGGCAATTACAGTTAATCCCAGAACTGAATAGAGCGGGCGTGGACTATGTCGCATGGGATGAGTCAAAGTTCTTATTTTAACTTAAAATTAGACCCTAATAAAACTGAAAATGTAAAATATAATGTAACAAATTCTATGGAGTGTTCCATTATGAATAGACTTCGAATTTTTTACCTATAAAAATACAGATTTACCACCTAATTAATGTACTCTTTGAAATCTTAATAGTATATTTTAACACTACTTTGGACTTTTAAAAATGCTATACTACACAACATCAAGCGATTAACAGTGAAATGGATATAACCTATTGTTTAATTAATGAAATAAATAAAATAATTATCTATATTCGAACTGTTCATTGACCACAAACTAAAATTACAGTAATGTTTTTTCTTTTACTTTTTCTTTCTCTACCATAGTTTAACCTCTCCCTTTGTTACTATTACATGACTATAGGGCCTTAAAGGGAGAGAACCTGTCGGGAGAGAATTTTTAAACTCTTTATTACAACCATACATTTTTTTGACCTCCTAAGGAAATGGATGCCTTCCGTGGATACACGATAAGCTCAATGACAAGGTCACTGCCGAGACAACACGAATATTTAACACAAGATAAACCATTCATTCATACATTTGTAATAAACAAGGCGAATGTTATATGGAAAATTGTGTTGGTCAGATGCTGCTTAGGGACTGTTTGGGCCTTAACATTTTCTGACTTTTTTCTTCAAGTGAGATAAAACCCCCATGAAAATATAATTCAGGAAACTTCTCCCAACCGGGGACCAAACCAGAGTCTGCTGCGTACGAGACAATGACTACCTTGAGACACAGCGGTAAAATAAACACTGGAAAACAATAAAACATTATATTTACTTACTAAAATACTAAACTGTCTTGAGAATTTACATTTAATGATTAAAATTATTACACTAGATGTCAGTAGTGTAATATAATATGATTATTCTCATATTAACAGTTTCGCAAATTATACAATCTTCATTGAACTATATGGACGATTACTTTTTGATTAATTTTTATTAAGAGAAATCGTAAATAAAAAAATGATCATACTGATTCCATCTACCTTTTCTGCTTCTTTTAGTGATTCTTGGTGTAGTGTAGTCAATCTTTTAACCTATGTTGCTACTATTAGCTTCAAATTACCTACGTGCAGTTTCTATTTTCAGTTGTTTATCTACAATGTATGCGGGAAACAAATTACGATAAAAAAAGATAAACAAATTCTATAGAAGTGATAGAAAATAAATGCTAGGGAGGTGATAAAATTGTGAGATAGCCTGTCGTAATTGGTTGAAACACCTCGTTCTGTACAGTTTTATTAGTCAAAAATAGTATTACATACCGGTAGTAAACTGAAATAGTCAGTGTAAACATAACTTCCGGTGACCAATGTTCTTTGTGTTAAATTAAATGTGCATGAAATGATTAGCCTAAAATGTCTCATTAAAGGCAAAGGCTTCTTCTAAGAAGGTGAGTTCCACAATCAATGTGATTGAACTACCCCAAGTAAGAAGTACTTTTCGCATTGAGTTTTTCATTATTTCACGTTCACATGTTTTGTTATTATTAATTCTAATGCATTGTTATCGGTCACTCATCGCTTGTCTTCTCACAGTTTTTCCACTCATTCCTGTTTCTCACTCTGCTCCATCATTTGTTTCCTCCATATTGTTTAAAGACTTCAGCCCAACTTCATATTGGTCTTCCTCGAATTTTTTTTTGCTGATATGAGGACCACATAGTATGACCTTCTGTGTCCATCTTTTGTCTTTAAATATTGCATATGACCATGTCACTTCCACTTGGTATTGGTAGCTTGTCGGACGAGTCATTAACTGCTGACATCTTTTGAAGTGCTTAATTTGTTATACACTACGTCACCTTAGGATCTTCCTTAACATTTTTGTTTGGCATAATTGTAGACTGTTGCGAAGTTGACGGCGAAGGACCCAAAGACAGAGGAACAAATAAAACGAATATGTGTTAAATATGAAATTCTAATTTCTTTAGTTGTCTTATCTATTACTCCTTTGTCCTTCCTAATATATATATATATATATATATATATATATATATATATATATATATATATAGGCCTATATATAAAATACACCAAAAACAAGAGAACGTTTGTGAAATTTACTAAGCTGTAATTGTCGGTTATGGTGGACTAGTGGTTACCAATCTCGTCTCTTTTGTCAAAATTATCGGCATCAAACAACGGGATGGATTTTTCAGGGAGTACAAATCATGAGTAGGCCTATATATTCTTTCGGAAGAGAACTAATATCGTTGGTCCCTTGTCATGGATTTACGCCACGTAAGGGTACCCAAGACCTGAAATAAGAGACGTCCGAGCAAAATCTGACGGCCCTTTTAAGCCCTGATTTCAAAGACGATTCAAATTTATCAGAATCATCTGCGTTTTTTCTTTTTCATAAGCGATAACCGTTCCCGATCCGAATTGCAGTCTGTCTCTCTAACTGATCTAACATCGACGATGAGCCATGCCAGCGTTTGTCCACTAATACATTCTGATTTAGAGTTTCGCCGTCTGGAGAAGTCCAGGTATATTTATGAACATCCTTATGCTGAAATGTTGTGCTCTTAATAATAAGATTCTTTGATGTGGCAAAGTTGACTAATCAAACACAATTATCATAAGTAATGCCACGAGTGATTTCCAATTTATCTAGAGAATTTGGAAATCAAGAGTGGCATTTGTTAGGACTAATTAACGAATAAAATTAAGCTGTTTACTCACAAATCATTATTTAACTATAGTTGTTTTAAAATATTTATATATTTAATGTAAACGGCGATGTTTGAAAACAAATGAGAAACGATAGGTACGCTTCATTTGCTTCTTTTGTTTATCACTGCAACCTGATTATACTATTTATTGCCAAAGGAACGCAACATTGTAAGAATGCTCTCTAGTGGAGAAAAAATGAAACACATCAAACTGTATATTAATTCATTTCTGATGTCGTATGATGTAAATATGACAGTTATTTTTCTGGATTGTTACCTGGGAAAAAATACATTTAAGAAAGTGTAAACAGAGGTTTCATTTTTGGTGGTATAATCGATTGCTACAAATGTTTTTATATTAACTCCCGCATGCGGCATGTGTTGACATTCATTCACTATATATACATTCTGGTAGCCGTATTTCTCACACGCTCAGTCACTGCAAAATAATGGTCAGACCTGTTCAGAATATTAAAAGGAGGAGCTTTCTTTAATATGGTAATTATAACACTAATAAATATTTCGTGAAACACGACTGTGATTGGTTGTAAAACAGAAATCATTGAAACGTGATTGGTCATTGACTCCCATTTGGGGCATGAGTTAAATAGTCGTTACAATCTTCATGAAGACTGAATTTGCAATTGTTGGTCTAAATATATCTTCCCATCCCACTTTTGCACTGAAATCTCCTAAGATAATTTTCATATAGTACCGTGAGAGACTATCAATACACATTCTAATTATCCACAGAGTACATCCTTGATCTTGTTGTCCTTATCTTCTATGGGACCATGCACATTTACGATTAAAAAATCATGTCGTTTAGACCTTAGAATTTTATATGATATCCTATTGCTGACAAATTTAACATTTCGGATAACGGAGAGGATCTTCATTCGGACTAAATAAACCCATTCGAATTCAGGTCTCGCTGCATCCCATAGTAAAATGCAAAGGTTCCTGAATCCTGACTACCTTCTCTTGGCCATTTAACTTCCTATAAAGCGACTATATGCAAGGGTGATTTATCAAATTCTCGTGTCAATATTTCTAGTGCCCCACTATTATATCCATCCTTCCATAGTAATTCTACCCGAGGGCAGGTCTTACACTGCAATCATAGCATTTTTATGCTATGCTCTGCAGCTTTACTAGGGAATTGTATGTGTGGTAGCTTCCCGTTGCTTTCCACACCGGTGAAGGAAGTTGATGATAATGATGTGGATGATAATGATGGCCGGATGATTTTCGGGGACCATTTGGCCCTAACGTCCTGCCATTTGTCTTACAGGTGAGAAAAAACCCCGAAAAAACTTAACCCAGGAACCTGTCCCGACCGGGAATCGAACCCGGCCCCGCTGCGTGACAAAACAGCACGATACCTCGAGACCACGGCAGTGGACCCACTATTATATAATATCCTAGAATTCCATCTTCCTAGGAACATGTACCTGTTTTTCGCCTTTGCCATGGATTCACTGAAGTATTCCCTGCCCGAGGAATCGAATGGGGGACTATTTTACCTCCGGAAAATATTACCCCAGTGGGCCCTACGTTCGCGTTTTTGACGGTTGTATTTTTTCGGTGAAATATCGTCACTTCTTCGACAAAGATATATAGGCCTATATAGCCTATATTTATTTATTTATTTATATTGTCTGGCTTATCGCCTTCGACCTCTCCGGCTTGGGTAACTCCTTCGTCAGTAATTCTACATCGGCAAGCTCTCAGCATAATTTTAGCACGGAAGCCAATACACCCCAACTCCTTTCAAATAACGTTAAATTGAAAATTATAAAACTATTGTTCTACCAGTTATATTTTATGGATGCGAAACATGGACTCTTGCTTTAAGGGAGGAAAGCAGATTACGAGTATTTGTGAATAAAGTCCTTAGGAAAATTTTTGAACCAAAGAGAGATGAACATACAGGTGAATGGAGAAGACTACATAACAGTGAACTACATGGTCTTTATAGGAAACCAGGTATAATGAGAACAGTTAAGTCTCTTAGACTACGATGGGCAGGACATATGGCACGAATGGAGAATGAAAGAGGTGCATGGAAGCTTCTTGTAGGACCAAGCTTCTGATAGTCCAAGAATGAGGTGGGAAAATTACATTAAATATGAAGTAGATTATACAGGGGATAATTGGAAAACATTATCTCAGGATAGGGATGTATGGAGAGCTTATGTCCGCGCGGCCATGAACCTCCGGGTTCGATAGTGCCAGTGAGTGAGATAGTTAGCAATTCCACCACCACATGGTAAAGATAGAATGAAGAATATAAATTACTCTACCATAAGCCAACATTTATTTCGTATTTCGTAGAATATCATTATTCCTAATTAGGCCTATATGTGCTAACAAAATATTATTAATTAATTAAACTCTAAGTTCCGCAAGTGCAGTCAGTTATTTGTAATATTAAGCACAACTAGGGCTGAGATCATGAACAAGTTGTATCAGTATTGAGATATTTATGTTTATAATAAAGAGCACAACATATCAAATATATGTGTAACTCTGTTTGCAGTGTAATCCACAGAAGTCAGTACTAATTTTTTATAAAGAATTCTCTCCTGCACGCAATGTTTAAAGAATGTAGCATCCTGTTATTGTCTCTTACAGACTGTATTTAAAAAATAAACAATCTCCACAGCAAGATATGCCTGGAAGGACCTTGGCCTACCAGCCGGTCGCTAGACTCGCATCTACATGTGTTAATCACATAATTGCAGAGCTAGACGATCTTCGAGTCAGTGTAGGTGTAACAAGTGGTCAGCATGTAGGGTCCCCCAGCCGTTATAGCTTGTTTTCTCAGCCTGGAGCCGCTACTTATTGTAGCTGCCCAAATTCCTCACGATGCTGGGTGGGCACCGGTCCAATACTGGCCGAAATTCCATGAGAAATTTTTTTCCCCCATGGAGAATGGAACTAGCGTAAGTCCAGTAAATCTGCGCCAAGGCATGTTGCCGTAACCACCCGGTTACGGTGCGGGACCGCACTGCAGAAAGGTAGAGTCAAATTCCCTGATCTTCTGAGTACTGTTATAAAAATTGAAGCAGAGAATGCCTCAATACAGACACAAGCTCTCCAATGTGTAGCCCTATTTATAATTATAACAGAGAAAGTTATGAATCCTAATTCAATCAGAAGAAATCAGTATTGTCAATTGACGAAATTAATAGCTAACTGCATTATAACTGTTAAAAATTGGCTTTTGAAACTTGAAAATAATGTATTTTTAATTAATCATGTAATGAAAAAGTGCTGATGATACTAACTATTCTTATAATTTATAATTTTTACATTAGAAATAGAAGAAGATATATGGATGAACAGAGAGGAATGGAAAAATGTGTTGAAACAAATGTGTAGTTAACTGTGAACATGGGTACCGGAAAAATGTTTATTCATTGTAAAAGCCGGAATAATAATAAAAAAATTGCTTACTTGAAAAATTACTAATTAATTTTGTCATGGTTTATTTAGTAATTGTGAAAAATGCTTTCTTTCACTATACTGTAATGTTACATTATCCTGCTATTTTACAAGACTGTGAATTAGTTAAATGAGATATTGTAAGAAATATAATATTATTACTTTGAAATTATTTAAGTACATGCAGTATTATGGTTATTATACACGGTAATGAGTATTTAGATATCAATGGAGAATAATACATTATATTTTGAGTTGTGGTTAAAATAATAATGAATCTAAAAACGACTATTATGTTTATATTATAGACTATTTGATTTTGAATATGCGGTTAAGTTGGTGAAAAGAATGATTTGAAGGAAATAAAAATGGATGTTCTCAAAATCACAATGACTGTGTTGCAATTTAAATGTACGATAATTTTGGTTGTAAGATTTTTGAAAGTTACGATTCCCTGCTGTCCTACAGGAAATAGCACTTGTCTATAATGATAGTGAAAACAAACACTTGTATAGGTAGGATATACAAATTTGAAGAATAAACAGAATTATCGAGTGTCAGTTGTGAGATGCAGGGAAAGGTCAGATGGTTTGCGGGGAGGAGTGTAACATTAAAAGAAGAAGTTAACTTCAAATCGTTGATGCCTTAGGATATTTTAAAGTTAGAGATGAATGTAAACTTGCAATGGACATTTTCTGCGACGTTCTAATTTCGATAATTACCTAGCTAAATATCACAATCGCCGTCTGCCATGCTTACTAAAAAATCTCACTTCCACCGATTGACCGAAAATGTAGTAAAATGAGAGCATTGTTCCACGACAGACAAGAGGGGACTGTTGAACAAGCTGTTACCAATCGTTTGGCTTCTCCGCCCCGTTCGTTGCCTAGCTGAGTCCCCGCGACACGCTTCTGTACATTTACTTTATTACGCTCGAAGAGACAATATATATATATATATCACATATCCACTATAGGATTGGAATTGCGTAAACTAAGCGAATTCTCCAGAAATACGAATTTATTATCCGATTTGTCTGGTTTACGGGGTGTAGGCCTATAATTAGGCCTATTCTAAAAATTAAATCGTATGGCTGCTTTGGAACAAAAGAGGATGGTAGAGTTATTCATAAATTAAAGCTTTCTTTAATACACAAGTGATCTTCTTGGTGATATAATATTAAAATATATATGTAGTCAATATGCCCATTTCACCAATTAATGTTTTAAAATGGTCAACAAGTTTCTACAGCCAAGCTGTCATTCTCAAGACCAGATATCAGTCAATATCTGGTCTTGAGAATGACAGCTTGGCTGTAGAAACTTGTTGACCATTTTAAAACATTAATTGGTGAAACGGGCATATTGACTACATATATATTTTAAAGCTTTCTTGTAAACCTCAATGCTAATGGTCGGATTTCTCTGATTTTCTGAGAATAATTTTATTGTTCTATTTCAATGGCAATTACCATGATTCGTTGCGAAGAATCTAAAATTGCGACCGTAGAGCGATTTAAAAATTTTGCTTCAGATGAACCCCTAACTAACTAACTAACTAACTTACTGGCAATATCGAACCCATAGGTTCATGGCCGCGCGGACATAAGCTCTCCATACATCCCTACCTTGAGCTAACGTTTCCAATCATCCCCTGTATAATCTACTTCCCTCTAATCATGGTTAATGTTATCCTCCCACCTCTTTCTCCGTGTACCAACTGGAAGTTTTCTCTCCGGTTTTCCTACAAGAAGCCTCCATGCATCTCTATCATTCCCCATTCGTGCCACATGTCCAGCCCAACGCAATCTACGATACTTAACTGTTCTTATTATATCTAGCTTCCTATAAAGACCATGGAGCTCACTATTATTATGTAGTCTTCTCCATTCACCTGTCTGTTCATGTGTCTTTGGTCCAGATTTTTTCCTCAGAACTTTATACTCAAATACTCGTAATCTTCTTTGCTCCCTTAAAATAAGAGTCCATTTTTCGCATCCATATAATATAACTGGTAGAATAACGGTTTTATATATTTTCAATTTAACGTTTTCTGAAATGAGTTAGGACGACAAGAATCCCTATAGTGCATAATAGCACGCATATCCAGAATTAAGCCTATGTTTAATTTATTTTTGCATCTCATTCCTATTTGTGATTATTGTTTATATGTACTTGAATTCAGCTACTTCTTCAAAGTTTCCCCCATTTTTCACTGGCTGTCCATATCCATTATACAATGTATTTCTATGTGTGACGATATATTTAGTTTCATTGATGTTTACTTCCAGAGCCAATTTCTTAGTGTTACTCTATAAAGTTGAACCCCCTTCCTAGTGACCCAATTTTGGTGTTTAAAGAACTCTATCTTACGTTTCTTAGTTGAAATTTATATGCCGAGTTTGTTTTCAAAAAACAAAAAATGTTGGCTTGTTTATTATCTTGTCTGTTAAAGTAGGATCTATATAGATCTGTAATTTAAAATAATAATATCTTCAAGTGATGGAAATTTCTTCGAAATTCGCTAAAAAATAAACTCAATGACGTGAGAGTCCTAGATAACCCCTGGCCTACCAGCCTTGTGCGTCCACATGTACCATTTACACAGGAGGACGATCATCGATCTAGTATTGGTGACATGTGGTCAGGTTCAAGCCCCTGATCGTTAGAGCTGCTTTTTCTCTACCTGGAGCCGGTACTTTTTGTAGCTACCCAAATTTCTCATCATGCTGGGTGGACACTGGTCCCTTACTGCCCGAAAATCCATGATGAAATTTCTTCCACAAGAGTGACTGAAACCAGCGAGTCCCCATGGCTCTGCACCAAGGACCTAAACCACTCGGTTACGGCGCAAAATTTGGGTTCGGAGAGCTTATGTACTATTGATTTAGGATTAGCGTGTCTCACTAGCAACCGAGAGGTTCCGGGTTCAATTCCGAGCAATACCATAGGAATCTATGTGTGGCAAGGGATCTGTCATTCATTTCATGCCGAAACTTTTCTTGAAATGTCTTCCAGAGAAGCGTTATGATGTACAAAGGCTTGCCCAAAAAAAAAATCTGCCGTTTTTAACTGGAAGGCGCAAAAATCTAGTGCCAAATCCCTAATTTAAACTACTTAAAAATAATGCAAATCTCTCATTTAAACTATAGGGAAGTAATACAACTCTTGTATTGGTTGACTGGATAATCGTCACTGCCCACCATCCGTGCCGCGTCCCTCCTCACTTCACTCCGCTCTTAACTCATACAGGGACGTTCTGCTCCGTACAGTGGGTTGCCATTGGTGGGTGTGATCTCGATTTCTATGATTTGCAATTAAAAACAGCAATTAAGTTTTTGGAGACGGTCTTGGTACATCACAACGCTTTTCTGGGAGTAAATTCAAGATAGCATTCGCATGAAATGGTTGACAGTTCTCTTATGAGTATAGGGTTTGAAAGAGGCTTATGAGCTTCGTAAGACTTCTAAATAGCTAATAGAATCAGATGGAATGTAATGCAGTAACCCAATACGTAAAATTAAAATTAATGTTAGAGGGTTAAGAATTAAATTAATGTTTTTATTACCTCAACTCATATCCTTTTTCTTCTATACTGCAGTTTCGTAGCTTACCTCCATCATCAGTAGCCTCTGGTCGACCGGTGTTATGTCGTTTCTTGGCGAAGAAAACCGCCAAGAAACGACATAACACCGGTCGACCAGAAGCTACTGATGATGAAGATAAGCTACGAAACTGCAGTATAGAAGAAAAAGGATATGAGGTGAGGTAATACAAATATTAATTTAATTCTTAAATTAAACCTCATAGTGATCTTTCCTTGTGAAAGTTAAATAAATAGTTGAGAGGGTTGCTTCACGTTAACAGTGTTACTCCATTTACTGCCATCTGCTATCCATCGACAGCAGTGACGGAAGGTAGTATTTGTATTACACTCAGATTCAACCCAGAAAGTTACTGTGTGTTGGAATAGAGAATTGGGTTGCCATTTTAACAGTAGTTTCTTGAGAGAAAGTCCCACGCCGTAGCGGAGTGGTTAAGGCAGGAAGCCTTGGCGCAGAGCTACGGGACTTGCGCTGGTTCGAGTCTCCATGGGGGAAGAAATTTTCTCATGGTATTTCGGCCAGTATGGGACCGGTGCCCACCCAGCATCGTGATGAATTTGGGTAGCTACAATTAGAAGCGGCTCCAGGTTGAGAAAACCAGCTATAACGGCTGGGGGACTCGACATGCTGACCACATGTCACCCCTATACGGGCTGATTAACATCTACCGTGATTGACACATGTGTATGTGAGGCCAGCAGCCGGCTGGTAGGCTAAGGGCATTGTAGGCCTGTCGCGCCAGGAGTTTTTTTTTCTTGGGGGAAACCCTTATATAAAACTGAAGATTGCAACACAGCAGGTACATATTTGTAAGTTGTAGCCATCCAAACCACCCCCTCTTAAAGGAAAAAACAGTTACCACATGTCACTGAGCTCGTACGGATCTGTACTCTCATGTGAAAGTGTCGACTCTCATATTTACTATAAAATTAGTTTGCATGCCGTAAAATGAAAACTATATTTTTTAAATGTATAGTACACAGATTTGGAAAAAGTACTGCTAACCTTGCCCCTCCACCCCTCCTTAAACAAACAAATACCGTTATTATGAATTTGGCAACATCTACCCTCTGTATGTAGGGGGGACACTGGCGTAGCCCATGAGGTCTGTAGAAACTTCCTGGGTTGAATTAGACTGTAGTGTTGCTCTTTTTGAGCTAAGGTCATCAATAGGGCTTGGACATGAAGTTAGATTAAGTACACTCTTACTATGCATAATATTGCTTGATGAGAGAGTAGTAGGGAGTGTAGTAGCACCAGTCTGACTAGTACGATATTTGTGCTGTACTGTTTACTGGAGGTATAGGCGGGTAATGAAATAAGTAGCTAATTATGGATTACAAGTTTATTTTGTTGCGTAAAATACTTTATCTTTTTAAATTAAACGCTACAGTACAACAAAAAGTTAAAGAAATTTATAATTTCCGTATATTAATTCTCCTTGTGCATCTATAAATACAATGCTGCATACACTATTACAAAAAATAACGAGTTCATTATTTCTGCATAATTATTTTCTTCATACAGTTTTAAATAAAGAGGTAACACAAAAAAGTGTATGTACACTGTACATAATACAGTAAAATTTGTTCAAAGCGGAACCGCATGGGACAATTTTTTTTTTCCATATTAGACAAACTTCCGCATTAAAAAAACTAAAACATTAATAATCTTCGATTACAGAGTACCGTATATGTCTTTTTAAGTATTTTGAATTAATTGTAGTTCTGCTCCTTTGAAAAGTGAAGTATAGTATGTAAAGTGACTTCCATGGTAACGCGCGAAAGAAGTCCTGTTTCGTCAGCGTTAAAAATGTCTCTTAGGCGCGTATCCTGAAATTAAAGTATGATAAAAATTCTTCTATCCCCCTTCAACTCTACATTACAAAATATACAAAATATTTTATCTTCTTTTAGGCAAAAATACTCACGGCCGTACTGACGTACAAGTGAATTCATCTTCTGTGTTTGTTTTCGGCATGTTGTAATCATTCATCAGATCGTGATGATCGGTATTATGACTTGACTGCATACTATACTTGTAGCAGCACAGCAAAGACGCCACTGACTGTAGCACTGCGCACGGGACAGGACTAACTACCTGTGTAGTTAACTGTTAGAAAGCGACACTGCAATGAAAAGGCAATGAAGTCCAAGCACTAGTCATCAACGACGCGACCCAATGCTGGGCGTGAAAGGGCCGATAATTTGAAATCTGATACATCATAATTCAGACTTCAGGTTCTCTTGCATGACATAAGCGTACAACACTAGAACCAAGTCTAGCCATAATCAGGATTTTTACTCCCTAATAATCGTTTACCCAAGCCAGGTGTGAACCCGCAAAACTGAAAAGCACTTACGAGTTTGATAGCCACTAATCCACCAGGAATATCTCTTGACTCTTCAGTGATGATGATAATGCTAATAGTAGGCCTATTATCTATAGTAATAGTGATAATAGTGGCTTACCTGTGTAATCTTAGATTGAGGTTGTACGCTCTGATAGAATACACTGATTCGACGCACCTTTTCACTCATTGACGTTGCATGTGAAATATGTAGATCGTAACTTCGAACGTCTTCACCATACCTCGTAGCACGTATGTTCAGAATTAACGCTCTTCCATCTGGAATATATTACAAATACATTCATCCTCATTCTAAAATCTGGGGTATTTTATACCATCAAGACATTCAAATAAAAAATCAACGTAAAAACTCGTAACTTATTGTTTCAATATGTGAATAATTACCTGACAGATACATATGTTGATTTTTTAAATGTGAGAAATGGATTAAAATGAAGTGAGGAGTTTAGATCAAAGTAATCTAAAATCAGCATATTTGCAATGTAAAATATGTATTAGTCATTGCTCAGACAGTGTAGCTAACATATCACAAAAACCGGCTAACAAACAAGTGAACGCTAAACTAATCTGGTGTGTTAACTAGGCCATTTTCTCACCCTAAATTGCTAAACTAACACTAACTTACCGATCTAACACTAATTTGCCAATTTTCTCACCCTAACTTGCCAACTAATGTAGGTGGACTCTTGGGATAGAATTTTCTTATATGTGAGTAAATATATTGACATCTGGCTCTAGCGGGGAACATGTATTATCACGTTGGCCAACATGACGCTAATAGTCACTCGTTTTCGAATAGAATATTCACAGGTGGCATAGAATAGCCAATATCTGTTTAGCCAAAACACATTTGTAAAAAAAAAACATTGGCGTGTGCACTGTTAAACTAATCAGAAGTAAAGGTTAAAAATAATCTGCTCGTTTCCGATGTAACGGGCTTCCAATATAAAAACCGGACCGGCCTTACGGAGTTTCACCCGGCACGCTGTAGTTCGGGCACTGTCAAGTTTCTGATTTCATTTCTTATGTTGTTCTTCAGTTCTTCCAATGTGTGCGGATTTGTTTTGTACACTTTGTCTTTCAGGCTACCCCACAAATAAAAATCACACACTGTTAGATCTGGGGAGCGAGTGTTTCTTATTTTGTACTGAACCAGTGGTCTCAAATTTAGTCACAAGATCGTGGATTGTCGATCTGCAAGGAGGTAATTGTCCAGGGAAGTTCCGAATAAATTCCTCGCGAACGCGACGAGCTGATTCGTATTTATAATAACATTTACACACATAAATGCGCTGCTCTAATGTCAGCTGACGTCTCATCTTGCCGAACGATATTAAACTGACTAGTTCAAGGACGAGCGGCTGGCAGAGTGAAATGTGGACGAGGAGAGAGCGCTGCCTGACGGGTGAAACCCCGTGAGGCCGGTCCGGGTTTATATTGGAAGCCCGGTATTACCAGGTCGAGGTATGCGATTAGTTGAAATCCCGACTGTTGAAGTTGTATGACTTACAAGTATGTCGGTTAACGAGGCCTATGCAACCATCATAAGGAAATATGAAATTAACCCATTCGCCTTAAAAGACGAGGTAGACTCGCCTGCAGTTAAATGTCCTTCAACTCAGAAGACGAGCTACACTCGCTTAACTCTGTTGTCATATAATTTATAGTATTTTGTACATAACTTGGCAGGGTAATGTTTTGTTAACTTTTACGAATAGTAGAGGAATGTGTTTTGGCCTTCACGCTTATCGTGATCTCAAGTACCGTTATCATTTGTTTGTTTTGATTGTCTGAAAGTAGACAATATAATTTACAGTAACTTAAATCCGGTTTCTGGGAAAATTCATTGAGCATTTAAACTTGAAGCGAGTGGGTTAAATGGAACAAAGTAGATGAAATGCGTATTGAGATGTGGTGGGTTTACATTTTTGGCAGGAGTTTACAGCGAGAAACCCGAAGAAAATTTACTGTGATTTCAAATCGTTCACCACGAAACCGAGATGGATTGAACTTGACGCGAACTCGAGGACCAGATGGAGCAGCCTAATAAAGTTACAATCCTTGGCGATCATTCACAGAAAATGCTCCGGGATATCCAACCTATGTGGACTGGAGTATAAAATCCCATGGAGCATTCCTTGTTATAATAGCTTTATTTTACCTGGCAGAGTTAAGGCCTTAATGCCTTATCTGCCACTCAACCAGGTTTTAAAAAAGTACAACAAATAAGCTTACATCTAAATTACATTAAACATAAATGATTACAAGTTATAATGTATTTTCATTTACTCTAGATTTAACGAATTAAATATAATATGTACAAGATGTAAAAAAGATAAAAATTATTAATGTCATAGTATAAATTAAAATAATTAGATAAACATTAATTATTAGACAACATGTAACTCTATAAGCGTGACTTAAAAGTGCCGAGCGTGCGGAAACCCCTGATATCTTGAGGAAGGAAATTCCAGGAACGGGCAGAGGCTACTATGAAGGAAGTAGAATAAGAGGAAGTGCTATGAAGAGGGATTGTTAGCAGACTTATCTTGTGACCTAGTGTCAATATTGTGGTAAGAAGATAACTTCTCAAATCTGGACGCCAGGTAACTAGGAGTGTAGGAAATTCAGAAGCTTGAAGAGAAGTGAAAGAGAGTGCAAATTTACGTCTGTCAGTAAGATGGAGCCAAGAGAGGTTATGGATCAGCTCATTAATTTACGTTTTCCTACATAAATATTTCCCAGGTTGAGAAGACCAGCTATAACGGCTGGGGAACCCGAAAGCTGAACAGATGTCACCCCTACACTGGTTCGATGATCGTCTACCTCTGTGATTAACACATGTGGATATGAGGACCGCAGCCGACTTGTAGGCCTAGGGCCTTCTAGGCCTGTCGCGCTTGGAGTTTAGTTTAGACATAAATATTTCCTTTATGACCAACGAAATAAACTGTGCGAGATTCCCTAATTCTGTACTGTTTGGTCTTCCGACTCTCGGCTGCCGTCAGTGCAGTTTTAACGCCCTATTCTAGCGCAATGACATCCACTTTATACCTCAATATAGATTCGCTAGGCAGAACAATTTTTTTTCGCCAATTCATTTGGGTTAAAGATCCACAACACTATCTTGATAGCCACAAGGAATTAGCTGCCAAGAAGCCTCTTGGGCTCCAGTATGCAGCACATTGGACGATGTCATTCATCACCAAAACTCACTCAGTCAGTATATCCAATGAAGAGAAAATTCACAGTCGAGTCTACAAGGGAACATCACCTATAAGTACTTGCCACTGAAGATGCCCTCTGCAGTTGAGGGAGAAACGCCTGGAAGAAACACGCGATATAGACCACGGCCACATAGCCCGGAATCTTATTATGATTACCGGCCGTGAAAGCCTGCATTCCACAGTTTTTTAAATAAATTAATATAGATCTTATATTGAATGGCAAAAATATGCAATGTACGTTATTTTTCACAAATCAGAGATTATAAGGAGAAACGAAAGTTGTTGAAAAACACTGCATTACTTTAAAAAGTAAAGAATTTTTTGCATCATTAAATAATGAAGAAGTTCATTAACATTTACGACTTCAATCGGAGATAATTGAAGATCTGTGTAAAAATGATTGTACACACCAATACAGGCTGTTATTTCACAAGTAGAACGTAGAGAAATTAGAAACTTGATTAAAATACAGTGACCGCCTCATAGTGCAACAATTATACCGAAGTATATTGCATTTAATTGTTACATCAATTTTATCTCTCAAATACGCCAATATGTGGGTGAAAATAAAATAAGGATTTCCATGGGTTAACCCAAGATTCTGCTGCGAGGTTTTTGCAAATGAAGTGGGCGTACATTCACTAGACTGTTCTAATTCTAGCATTTCTAGTAGCTTCTGAAATTGGTGAAAAAGTTTACTATAAAAATATTCTGGATTTTATTTACAAAATTATTCAAATCGTTACTTGGAGCTTTTATTTTATTGTATAGTTACTTACATACCCCTAACCAGCTTGTTTACATTATCAGATACCCGAGTTATGTCATCTACTAGTGACAGATAATCTATTCTAGGCACCGCGTCTACTGTGTCAGCAATGGGATATATGACCTCGCTATATAGCCTATAGCCTTCACAGAAATCTAATATCATTAAATAAAAAATATTAGCTCGTGAAAGAGATTATGACTTTAAATTTTAAAGTGCCAGCTTTGAGTGAACTTACCTTAATGCATTGAGCGGAATTTTATTCTGAGGTCTTGTATTTGTCTGCCACGATTTTCCGTACAACATTCTTATGCCACTGTTGCAATAAACACTTTTCAACCATTTATAATGTTTCGTATTTTTTTAACATTTCAAACCATTTTATAAACATTTGTTACGATTTTTAAATATTTATATAATTACGCGAATATTGTGAATCGAGTTTTACAGACGCGGGAATGCTTAATGTAACATCCGCTAGATGGCTCTCAAATCGGTGTAACCAACATTCACAAATAATTCCATACCATATTTCAAGAAATTAACTTAATTTTGTTAGGTTCCGATGGTACAAGTGAATGTACATAAAATTATTTTATAGTTTATTAAATAATTAGCATGCAATTTGTTTTGTTAAGTTAGGAAATGAGAAATTGGTTTATGTCCATCTTTTAAACGTATGGGAATTTATTCCGAATGTTGGTAACACCGACTTCAGAGCCATCTGATGGAAGCTACATTAACCAATACTGCAAATCGCGCATGCGCACTGCAATTCTGTAGAACTTACAAGAATTCATGGCAGATAAATAGTGGACTTTTTCCGAATTTTACTTACTTCTTATGCCATTAAGCATTTCGCCAAGGATATAATCACTCTCTTTTCCACGTAGTTTTTGAATAAATGGATTTACATTTGTAGCGTTGAATATACCATTGGTTATGAGATCGTCATCATCAGTTTTCTCTTCTCTACTTGTTGTCTTTCTTGCCATTGATGGTTTGTGAGTAGTGGACGTTATGTTTGTAAAGTTTGCAATATTATTCATTGAATTTAATCTAACTTGCAATTTGGGGATATCTGCTAGATTGTAACCAAATCCATATAATGATTCTGTTGTTTCTTCAATTGGAGCAGGTTCACTAAGAATAGTGGTTGTTTCCAGAGAGCTTCTTGTTGGGGAAACATGTAGATTTGCTTTCATTGGTAGTGGATATGTTGAACGTAGGCCTACATCATTTGTTGAATCGTGACGCTTCTTAGTTGTGTTAGATATAATAATATTATTTTCTTCTACAATTCCACGACCTGGAAATAAGATGAGGTAAAAATGTAAGTAAATTGGTCATTAATATTGATACAAAATTTTAAAGAAAAACTTAAAAATGGTTTAACATATTCTAATAAAATGTTAGTATATTCAATTTGAAAATATTTAATACACTTAGCACCAATCAGTTTTCAAATTGTCCAAATTTCCACGAAAACACACTAAGTCTTTTGGGTCATCCTTATATTGCAACTCCCATGGTCTCAGTTGAGACACTAGGCACATTTCAAACTCTCGCGTGCCGGATGTCTCTTCTTACCAAAGTACCCTTTCTTAAGAAAAACTAAGTAAATGATTTGAGATATTTTAATAAATTTCGGTACCGGTATATTCAATGGGGCACGCCGTAGCGTAGTGGTTAAGGCACTGAGCTACAAGCCGGAGGATCGAGGGTTCAAGTCCCGTTGGGGTCAGGATTTTTAAACTGACCCAAACCCTCTGGCGGCACTATGGCCCTGGGGTCGACTCAGCCTCTAACGGAAATGAGTACCAGACGTTTGTTCTGGGGGTAAAGGCGGCCGTCACGCAGGGCTGACAACCCGGCTGACATAAAGTGCAGATTGTCTAGAAAAAGTGGGAGCCTTAACATCCTACTACCCCAAGGGCCTCCGGGCCTGTTGTGGGATCACTTTTACTTTACCGGTATATTCAATTTCGAAATATTTTATACACTCAGCACCAAACATTTTCAAATTCTCCAACTTTTGCACGGACACAGGCTCTCATTCAAATTACAGGGAAGTAATACAACTCGAGAGTTAGTGAAATTAATTAACCTGACTATCTGCCCGCTTCTCTCCTACCGCGACAACCAAGCCAGCGCGCCACGTCCCTTTTCTCGCGCAGAGAATCCATCTTCTTCGCACAATGGATTTCCATTGCTGAATTTTGGCTTCGATTTCTGTGCCTTGCAGTTTAAAACGGCAGATATTTTTTGGACACGGCCTTGGTACATCACAACGCTTCTCTGGGAGAAATTTCAAGGTAGGTTTCGGCATTCACTGGTTGACATTTCCTTTCTTAGTACTGGTACAAGTAGCAGATGGTTCCCAAAATACTTTGTTGACAGCAAGTGCAACACGTGACCGGATTTCTTCCGTGGATGCTGTTCGAGCGGCCACCGCCGTTCGCACAATGCATGATGTTGATGTGCGTCTGAACTATGCGATTGTACAGAACCTAGTCTGCGGGTGTGGGAATATTCAACAGACCACTGCTGAAAGCAGCAACACACCACCGATACATTGTGCCCAACATGTGCAGCCATCCTTCGATATGTCCATCCAGCTTCATGCAGGCCTACATAAGCAACCCCATTCAAATGGCTGAAGTTGTTCTACAGGATAACGTACTCGTCGGTGGGGCTTGGTTATATCCTAGAGTGAATGTTACAAACACTGTTCAACTCTAAGAGTCAGTTTCACCAAGAGAGGTAACTGTATTACGCTAGTTTTCCCCATGTATAATACATAGCTTAAACTGGCGTAATACAGTTACCTCTCTTGGTAAAACTAGCCCTAAAGGTACAACGGTTACTAGCTTCAGAGATAAATCACAGAGCGCAAAGACAGGCCTCTTGAGCGCTATCTGATAGGCGATTACGGTGAAAAATGAGTCACAACAATACAACCCCTCAGTATGTGCATATTATACCCTGGTGCCATTGAACACAGTCCTCGAGGGTGTTCCATTTTCTTCTTTTCTGGCAGTGCATATGTTAGGCTATCACAGCTACACGATTTTCTTATTCTCCCCATTCCATGTTGAAAACTGAAGGTAACTGCTTCCTCTTTCACTGATCAACTTACAATGAACAAGGGTGCAATTGAACATAAGCGTAGTTTATAAAATTCAAAACAGATTCTACAGTATGAGTCAAATATTTATACAAGTATTTATGCAAGAATATGTAGTTTACTTTATAATTTTCTTATGTAGATACAAAAATTGATGGAATAATCTACTAGAGCAGGCCTGTTAAATCTTGCTCACTATGTGTGAAAAGACAAACCCTCCCTCCTATCCACATCAGGTTCACTCCCAATAAAACAACACAACTGAGTAGCAGTGTCTTACCATATCAGCCTATGCGACGTAGGGTTGAATAGTAGGGGTGGTACGTCTTTTCACATCTGTTGTACACACATTAACTGTCCTGTGCTAGATATATTTGAAAACACTATCACTCCCGAAGGAATTATGAAATGTTCATGATGAACAGACATACCGGGTGTAAAGGACTTCACCTAAATCTTTCAGGAACGATATGTCATACATAGTGGAAGTTTTTTTTTGTTAAGGAGGGTGTACTACCAAAATTGTCGTTTATGAGTTCTGCGTACTGGTCAAAGTGCACACTACTCACGTAAGAAAGTTCTAGCGTTTCATTGGATAAATGTCAAATGTATGGTGTATGAATCTCGAGTTGTCGTAAGTGTTCAGTTGACTGGACGAATGAATTATGCCTTTATCACATCAAAGGGAAACTTTCTTGGTCGGCAGAGTTGTACAGTTGATGCTGCGACGGTATAAACGAGGAACGGGGGAGTCTGAACACACATTGTAAACTGTCTGAACATCTCTCTTAATAAAATATAGTTTATGTGCAATTGTCTGACTTTACTGAAAAACACCTTTTTCAATGTGCAGAATAAATAAACGACGTGTTTGAGAATATATTTCATATTCAAAGAATTATCCAGTCTGCAAGATATATAATTCCTAGAAGTCTGTCGATGAGGTCTTGGTACGTCTTGTACAAATTCAGAAAATTCATTTTGTAGGCCTATACAGAGTGCTCATATATGAACGATCCATTTTAAAGGGAAAAAGTAATAAACATGTTTTTTTTTGCTTTCAGATTCATAATCTGTAGACGAGATTCAGTACTGAACAGAGCATGACCATTGTTCGCTCACGCTTACGTGGGTTAAGTTACAAAGACACACAACGTGGCGTCACACTCGTAACAGTTAATTCAGCAAAAGAGAAAAGCCCATAACAATTTTTCTGGATTAATACCATCCAAACATTAGTACTCGGGGTATTTATTTCCCTTTCATGGTTGTTATGTTGGCCAAACACGGCAATTCTTTAGTTCACCAACCCACAAACATGAAACCTAGCCTACTCGCTAAACAAAAAAATTCCCATGAGTTTGTGATTGTTGACAGCTTGAACTAGGTCTCGCATATTGCTTGGCAACAATCATGATCTTCGTCATTAAGTTTATTGACAAATTTGATGTGGTAGGCACTTTTTCTAAGGGAAATCCCTAGAATTTTACGAACTGTGCTGCGAGGAATGTCCAATTCCCTGCTCAGACGACGTGTCGATGCCTGTGTACTCCTGGTGATCCTATCGTTCACGCGTTGTAAGACCTGTTCATTTACACGTGATTTCCTTTGATGTTGTTGATCACTCACTGAACCTGTGCGATTAAATTTGTTCAGCAGGACACGAATGTTTGCCCTTGTCGGAGCGTCCTTATAAAACTTGCGTCGATATTCCTCTTATACGTCTTCATATCTTACCCCATTTAAGCGTGAGCGAACAATGACTATTCTCTCTCAAATAGGACTACTAAATTTGATTGTCCACAGATTATGAATCTGAAAGGAAAATACATATTTATTGTTTTTCCCTAAATTGGATCTTTCATATGTGGGTACCCTGTATATAAAATTAGAAATTAAAATTAAGGCTATAGGTGATAACATTTCATTTAACGATGCTCGTTAATATTTTCTCAAATTTTAGACGTGAAAGGGCGAACAAATTTTGTTCAGTTTATTCGAAATATTTGATTCACTTCTTATTAAAATAAATTATAATCCAGTTCGCAGAAATCGATGTATAAGGTTTAAAAATTTTGGTTACCATTGCAAACTTGGCCATAACCTCCTCGCAGCGGGAAGTAAAACCACTGCCATTTATGTATACTACGTACAATGTATGTACAAAAATATATCCAAAAGGTAGTGTTAATATACTTTATACGAAACAAATCACAGCATTTTAAATGAATTGATCTTTATTTGAAACAATATAAAACAATAAATACGTACTTACCGCCATTCTACATTGATTGATGTCACAGCCTGCTGTAGCTGCGATGAGGTTTACGGCCAAGTTTGCAATGGCAACCAAAGCTTTCAAGGTTTATACATCGATTTCTGCGAACTGGATAATTTATTTTAATAACAAGTGAATCAAATTATTTCGAATAAATAAATAAATTATATTTTAATTAAACATACTGGCGGCCAAATTTTAATAGGCAACTAGGCAAAAATGTATTCAGTCATTCACAATTTTATAAAAAAAAAAAGATTTTGTTCATACACTCGATGAACGTAGTAATCGTGAAGCTGGATCTTGGACTATAAGCGAATTCGAGACCTAATTTCTTGAAAAAAGATGCAGTGAAATTTAAACATTATGATTGGGCAGCTCATGTTACAGCTGGGAATATGTGCGGGTGATAACAACAGGTAGGGTGTGCAGTTATTAAAGAGATACTGCCGAGCTGCTATGTTATAAAAATTCCGGTCCATAACATAGTTAATTAAGGCAGTACGATACAAACCGGAAGGTCGAGGATCCCGGTGGGTCAGGATTTTTAAACTGACCCAAACCTTGTGGTGGCTCCATAGACCTGGGTGACTCAGACTCTAACGGAAATGAGCACCAGATTCTTATTATGGGGGTAAATTCGACCGTGACGCACGGCTAATATCAAGTGCCGATTGTTTAGAAAGACTGGGAGCCTTAATCTCCTACAACCCCAAGGGTCTCCTATGGCCTGTAGTTGAATCACTTCTTACCTTATTTCTGGACCTCATACTTGGAAATTAAAACCAATTGTTTGCGTACATAGGATCTTTATTAGATGACGATTTCGCCACAAAATTAGAAGGTAGGTTTCAAATTATACACAGTGGACCGGCGTTCGATCCCGGGTCGGGACAAGTTTCTAGGGTGAGGTTTTTTCCGGGTTTTCCTCACCTGTAATAAAAACATCAGGAATCTTTCAGGCCCAGGTAGTCACCCATATACCATCTGGCCATCACAATCATCCATATAATACCCTTATTATTCAGTATAAATATATGATTGATTGGTGAGTCTTGTTTTCAATTCTCATGTTGTCTAGGAGGAGACCCTAGGGTTGAGCTGATTACTCATCCAAAAAGACCCTCCATGTCTAAGTGATAAATAATTGTGACCTAGAGATTCAAAATCCTCTCCTGACATATCGTGTTCTGTAAAGCCCATATGTCGTAGGGAATATAAACATACGTATAAAAAGAGAGGTTAAGCAATGTAGAGAGAGAGAGAGAGAGAGTGAGGTAGGTTTCGATATGAATAATTGAGAGTTCCCGTATGAGATTGTTTTATTAGAACGCTCGCAAAAGTGGAGATATTTTGAGATGATTATTTGTATATGGATAATAATAATAATAATAATAATAATAATAATAATAATAATAATAATAATAGTAATAATAATAACGATAATGTGTTTAAGGAAGTACATACCAATTGATAACTGGACATCCATTGCATTGATTGTGTCTATTTCAATCTCAACAGTGTTGGCTTCCAAATGGGGCGAAATCATGCAAAAGCCTTGTACGCTTATTCCATTCTTGAGCCATGCATATGGATTATCATTGGACCATTCTGTCGTGTATTTGAGATTTATATTTGGTAAGATGGTTAACGATTTCTGAAAATCCGAAGATAGTAATCAAATATAAATTTTTCATATTTTTACATACTTTGATATCTAACTTACCTTACGCCAGGAACCTGAAGAAACTACTGATGCAATTATAATTAAAAATATTTCTTTGTTCTTTTGTAAGTTGACATAAGATTTTATTTATAACTAGCGTACACGGCAGACGTTGTCCTGCCCGAACGTTCAATTCTCATGTCATGGGCGGACGATAAAAATGTTACTTTTTTACCATAAAATTCAGCAACTAGGATATAATTAGATATTATTAAATAAGTTCGCAAGAAAACCACTTACAGCCTTCTGTTGTGGCTCAAGAAGTGCGAATAATGACGTCACATAGTCATGAACATTAGAATTGTACCCTCCTTTGCAGATAAGTTAAGAACCGTCATATAAAAATGATATTAGAGTGAAAAAAAGATAAATTGATGAGAGTGAGTCAAAAAAGCTTCTTTTTTCTAGCTATATTTCATTTCTGACCCACTGTGTACCGGTCCCATACTGGCCGACATTCCATGAGAAAAACGTCTTCCCCCATAGAGCCTCGAACCAGCGTAAGTCCCGTAGTTCTGCGTCAAGACTTCTTGCCTTAACCACTCGGCTACGGCGCGAGACTTTTGGTATCAATCAAAGACAAAAATGTTTATTGTGAGTTATCCGTAAGAGATAAGGGACTCTGGTATCAATGAAAGACAAAAATGGTTTTTGTGAGTTATTCGTAAGAGATAAACATATGCTGTCGCGGACTTTTTTGTAGAACTTTTTGAGATATTCAATTCCGTGTACATTAATGTTGTGTAATTCTTATGGTTTAGGCAGCGTAAGCCATTTAAGCGTCCAACGAGCTACTTTTTTCAAGTTTTCCACTACAAAGGGCGATTTTTAAGGGTGTAGGAGTTGAATATCTCAACTCCCTTATAGCCTATGTTCATCACGGGAATCTCCTGAACATTTTGCAAAAAACCCCATCACAATCGGATCAACGGTATGGCCGCGCATAAAGTACAAACATACAAACAAACAAACATTAATATTTATACGCGTATAAGATAATTAGCTGTATTTTAATGTGTAATGTTGATTTCAACGGCACCACATGATGCGAATTCTATTGTAATAGAATTTATTTCATACTCTATCTCATTTCATTACTTTACAATTATATAAAATTACCGGAAAAGAAGATCTGTAAGTACGACTATAATATAGGCCCCTACTATAATATTCACAAACACGGACTCAATTTTCGGCAACATGTGAACAAACCACTCTATCTATCTTCGGATTTTTACAGCTGCTGCCGTCTTGCCGTGCCAAACCTCCAAAGAATACGAAAATTAATGTGTTTATGTTTAGTTAAATAAGGGGGAACATTTATATCGTAATTATTTTTAGATACACCGTGCTGTTTACCCGGCGTTGTCCGGGAATCTATTCCAGCTATTTATGTCAAGAAGATCGGGATAAGTAGATTCCCAGGCCACGCCGGCTAATCAGCATGGGGTATCTAAAAATATAAATTTATAATAATTTTTCCATTTACTTATTCAACTAAACATAAAAGCACTTAATTTTCATTTATTTAGGCGTAGCAGCCCATGCCGGATATTAGCTAGTGAATTATATAAATCGTCTTTAGGCCTAAGTGTCTTGGGCATATTCAATGCTTAGCCCTCTTGCTTGCATTACTGTCTTCATGTTTTCCTTCCATGTTAACTTTGGTCTCCCACGACAAACTTAATTCTTAATTTTACAAGCGAAGAAGCAAGGGTGAATCAACAGAAATTATATGGACATAGATAGTAAGTTAATATTAACAGCGCTTATTTCATTGTAAGGTTAAATAAAAATAAATTATTACACGTCAAAATGGTGTAATAAAATTCTGTATTCAATTTTAAAATTGGGAGAGGACTTTCTTCATTTTATTATGAGTAATAGTGCAAACGGCTAATTACACGTTTATAAATGTACGTTTATAAATTGTTAATTTTTGTTGACGTTTATTTTGGGTATTTTACTTTATTTTCTATTTTATCTTTAAATAGTCATAATGACCACGACCAAGTTCTTTGTGTGCATGTTTAAGGGTGCCATTTTGTGTCCATTGTTTAATAAGTTATTTACAATCCACGTTAAAATGTATTTAATTAGTAAACGCTGGCTTATACCCGGCGTGCACTGTTACGCCTAAATAAATGAAATGTGTTTTTATGTTTAGTTGAGTAAAGAGAAAAGAAAAATATATATATATATATATATATATACACATTTACATTGTAGTTATATTTAGTTAACCCGTGCTGATTACGCGACGTTGCGCAGGAATATAATTAATCTCGGTATTCTTGGCATCAATGACTTGGAAGACAAAAATGGTTATTGTGAGTTATCTGTAAAAGATAGACGCATGCTGTCCGGGACTTATTTATAGAATGTTTTGAGATATCCAATTCTGTGTACATTAATTTGTTGTATTTGTTATGGTTTAACCAGCGTAAGCCATTTAATAGTCCAAAAAGCTACGTAGTTAGGGTAAATTTTTAGCTCCGGCCCTATAGTACTTATGGTAATATGACATAAACTACAATTGTCCCAGAAAAAATCTCTAAATTATAGTGAAAACCCCATTCAATTCAGTCAAGTAGTTTTTGAGTCCATAAATGACAGACAGACAAACATACTGTAGAGATTCACACTAATTTTTATATATAATACATCCATAGTAATTCTGCCCGAGGGCATGTCTTTCACTGCAATCATAGCATTTTCATGCTATGCTTTGCAGCTTTACTAGGGAAGTGTAGGTGTGATAGCTTCCCGTTGCTTTCCACACCGGTGAAGGATGATGATAATGAAGATGATAATGATAAGGATGATGATGATGGCCACATGATTTCGGGGATCATTTGGACCTTAAAGTTTTCCTGACATTTGTCTTACAGGTGAGAAAAAACCCGATAAAAACCACCCAGAAGAACTGCCCCGACCGGGGATCGAACCCGGGCCCGCTGCGTGACAAGGCAGCACGCTACCTCGAGACCACAGCGATGGACGTTATATATGAAGGTAATAAAATTTGACTAATATGAAACAAAATTATTTACACTTACCCCCTTCTGCTTTTTTCCTCCACTTTTTCGTTTTACACTGTTTTTCCTTCTTGTTTTACCTTATTGTTTTATCTTTTTGTTAACTTCCTTTTATTCTCACATATAGACACATCGATAGGACACACCCAAACCCAAGGTGGAAATAAAAATCCCCTTCCCCACCGGGAATCGGACCCGGGTCGCTGGAGTGGAAGGTAGGGACTACGCCACGGCGACGGACTCGTATAATGGCTCAAGTACTACTATTAATGAAAAAACAAAGCTTCCTCCAGCTGTTCACAAAGTAACATTCTTTCCCTCTGCAAATTGCATGCGATTGATGTGATTGCAATTTGTAAACACACAGGAGCTATTGCCCATGTTATTTTCCCCTACCTCATAACTAGAGATGGAACAATTCCTTCATAAAAACACGATATCAGCATATGGTTGATGCGACTATTTTACATGACGTCAGAGGGAAGGGGGTTGGAATAGTTTTTTGTACCGTCTGGTTACAGCAACATTGCTGAACTGTATTGTTTAGTATCCTCCATAGCCACTTTACATTATTTATATTTCACTCCTAATGTTCCAAACAGTCAGTGCGTAACTCTATGTTCCACCGAAGTATACATTGTCTGTAAGTCTGAAATCTGCTCTTGTCTTCATCTGACCGCTGTTGTATGGCTGAAGCTTGGTCAACCTCGCCTCATTGGAAGCAGAGTTTCCATATTTATTCATAATTTTGTGTGAGGTTTGAAGAATCCATTTACCGCGACATCCCACGTTCGTTATCAGGTGGAATCTCTTTATATATATATATATATATATATATATATATATAATATTTAAAAGGCCATCTATTTAAAAAATAATAATATGAACACTAGCTAAAAAGGATACACTTCTTGAAAGATGAATTAACTTCCTTAACAATAAAGAAAAACAAAAATGAAACATAAAATAAGTGACCGTAAAACATACATATAAATAAACTAACTTCCATTCAACCATAGTAATTCTGTCCGAGGGCAGGCCTTTCGCTTCAAATTTAGCATTTTTCATGCTATGCTTTGCAGCTTTACTAGGGAATTGTAGGTGTGGTAGCTTCCCGTTGCTTTCCACACCGGTGAATGATGATGATGACAATGATAAGGATGATGATGGTGATGATGGCCATATGATTTTGGGGACCGTTTGGGCCTTAAGGTTTTCCTGACAATTGACTTACAGGTGAGGAAAAACCCCGATAAAAACCTCACCCAGAAAAACTCTTCCGACCGGGTATCGATCCCAGGCCCGCTGCGTGACAAGGCAGCACGCTACCTCGAGACCACAGCGGTGGACTTAAACTAACTTAATGAAATATAAAAGTAATTACATAATTTAAACATGCCAGGAAGACGTACTGTATGATGTCACAACATATACAGAATTTCAGGACGAGTATGGTATCGGGGCGACTGTGACCTAAAGCATCTGACTGCGATACTTGTCATCAGTGGCTTTGATCCACGAGTAAAGTTTTCTAAAGTAAGCGTTTTAACACATGTTAACAAATTATTAAAACACATTAGGGACATATTATTTAATCAATTAATTTAAAATTATTAGTAAATATGCTCCGCATATATTTCATATATTTTCCTTCAAGGTTTTCATGTTGCAAAGAGAATAATTATGTAGAAGAAATCGATAGTTAATTACGCACTCTGTTAAATCCTCGCTTGTAGAGGTCTGGCATGCGCAGTCGCGGGAATTCAGTACTTTACATTTGCGACTGATTAATTTCTTTTATGGATAAGTTTCCATTAGAATTATTGAAACTGTTTTCAGTATTAGTTTCATAATTCTGGTCGAAGCGTAGTTGAGCTCAACTCAGTACTCTGGAGATTTTCTATTAAGAAAATGTCTACCCCCCACGGTAAACCTAACCAGCGAGGTTCCGTTAGCTCTGTGCCAAGATAATATGATGCCTTAAATCCCTACGAGACGAAGCGGGACGCTTCTTAAAGCATAAGAAAATTACAGGCTACATATTTTTATGTGTGTGTAGATGTGTATGGGTGTATTGTTCTTCATTCGTGGAACGCAAATAGGCACGAGTGACCATAGAGGCCCGTAAGTTTTATATGTCACTTAGCTACGTATGCCCAAGGAACACCCCAATATTTACATCGCACATACGTACTAAGGTTGAATTTTTAGTTAGGGCAACCATTTTGTTTCTCCATACATGGCATAGGCCTACTTATATGGTTATAAGTTTTTCAGGCCTTTGGTGTAGACAACAACTTTGCGTAATATGTGTTCTTAGTGATGCGGAAACCGTTGGATCCCGCCTAATCTCTTGACGGTGCCGAATAGAATTGTTGGAAAGCGAATCTCGCTATGTAGTTTCTTCATCTTAGGGATTAAATGGAAGTCGCAAGGCCTTAAATTTGGAGAATATGACGGGCCATAAAGCATTTCCCAACCCTGGCAATCTGGAATATTGGAGGCGTCAGTTATTGCCGGAAATATTTCTAAAATTCAAATGGTGATAGATTGGCATGCTACGAGTTAATGGTAAACCCAGAAAATTGGAAAAAGTGGGCAAATTTCTGGACAAGACGCGGAAAATAAGAACAACACTCAATCATGAATAAATAAATATCCATACAAAGTGTAATATTATTAATACTTAATAACTATACGTAACTTCAGGATGTAGATCACAGTCGAAGACGCCAATCCAGTAGGCCTATCTTGCGCTAACTCACGAGTCGTTGAGCGTCAATCCGTTTCCACTATCTGGTACACAGTCTATCTAACACATTCACGACCTTGTATCAATAACACTAGCCAACAGTGAAAATTTAACTGGAATGAAGTAAATGTTTCGTAAGTATATAGACCACAATGATAACGAAAAAAAACAATGAATAGCTCAAATTACCTCTCATTTCCAAGTTAAAGAGGGTGCAATTAACCCTTTTAAGTTATGATTTTGTTTAGGTTAATTTCAGGCAAGCAGCTACAGCAACATCACCATTTATCCTAGGATCCTGCTTCGAAACTCATTCTCCGCAGAAAAGAACAGTCTTTAAACAGTACCATTCAAATGCCCCTATCATGTACCCTAGGCGGCAAGAATTGGGGGAAATTGTAATTTATTCAGAAAATCCCTTGTTTCTAAGTTCGGGCCCCCTGCACCCCCCTGTGTTAACGCACAGATCTCGAAATAAACTGAAACATACTAAGAGGTGCACGCAATGTGTGTGCAAAATTTCAATCTTCTATATGCAAAAGTTAGGTCAAAGTGATGACGTCATTACCCCCTATGTCTCGACACAGAAGAGAGTATTAGCCTATTATATGTAACGTGTTTTACAATGGATGCACGCTTGAAAAAATAAAGTAAAGCTTTACTGGAACATTTTAAAGCCAATACTTACATTACTCTCTTTTGGGACTATTGTCAGCTATGGGCATTAACTATAAAAGTGAGTGGAGGTTGTTCATCGAATCCTCCAAAATAAGTCTCAAGTGTGTCCTACTGCATAACGGCAACATGTTACATTCGATTCTGATTTCGTATGCACCTACATGAAAGAGACATGTTAACATGAAACATTATTATTGCGATTGAACTATGACAAGTTAAAATGGGCAGATTTCCGGGAATCTGAAAATCATAGGCATACTACTTGGGCTTACCACAGACAAGGCTATAACCAGTTCTGTTACCATCTAAGTGCCTCTGGGATAGCTGCGCCATATCCCACTCTCATTATAAAATCATGATTTGGCTAAGTATTAATCCCTTGAACCACACCTCACAATGTTATGCAAGACGCACTTTGTCGAATCCAAGAATGTAATTCCTCCCCGTCTCTTCATATGTCCAATGGGGGGTCTAATGAAAAACGTCGTTAAGGCATTGGACAAAAACTAGGGTTGAATTTATTCTATTTTGCGCCCAGAAATTTACACGGCTGTGAAATGAAGAAGAGGGGATTTTTGTGGGTCTTCAGATTCGAAAAATGTACAAAGATGAGCATACCAACACCATCCTGACAGGTAATGAAAAATTAGCTTGGGATGCCTTTGTTCAAGTGCCAACAAACTTTCTACGTAGGAAATAAGAGGGCAGAAAATTATAAGGATCTTGCGGCAAATCTTCTGAATTGCTATGGTAGACTGGGGTGTAACATGTGCTTAAAGTTACATTTCTTAGGTTCCCATTTGGACTTTTTTTCCTGACAACTGTGGTACTATAAGCAACGAGCATGGGGAACGCTTTCACTAGCAAATTACGAACATGAAAATGAGATACCAGGAGAAGTGGAGTGCATCAATGTTAGCCGATTATTACTACTGGACACTAATTAGCAGAAAATACAAATGCCAGGCAAAGCTGTTGCGCCTTCAGTGACTTTCCTCCAAGGGATAAGTACAAGGTAAATACATGCATAAGCTCATATATGCAATAACGTAAAGTTAGGATAACTTCAAAACGAGAGCTAATCTTGCATTTTCATTAACATTTTCGTTAGAAGCACACCCGAAAGCATAAAGATTAGCTATTTCCATATACAGAAAAAAAGTAAAATTTTGTTGGCTAGTGTAATCTAAGTGTAACCCACTTTGCTATCGTTTGGTAACGTAACGCAGCTGCACCGCAAGTCTCTTGCAGTCTTTGATGACACTTGTGACATCTAGCACAATTAATTTTAACCAGCTATTCTGTTCCTGCTTTTAAAATATTGCGACTGCATTTTGCGACCGTTTGGTCACAACTGCTCGTCTTGTTAGGCCTGATATCACAGTGAACGCTCTGATGGAGAGGAAGCATGTAAACAGTCAGTGGTATAAACGAGATTGCCTGACTCTTTTGCTTGGGATCGCTGCAGCATAGTTGCCTCTACTAAAAATTCATCCATCGAATGTGCCTTTCTATTAGTGTTTTCTCCAAGAGTTTCACAAAAGAATGAATGCATATCTATTATCACCCATTTGAGCTACATGTACAGCTCATCTCAATTTTCAAGACCTAACAATCCTAAATTAGGACAAAGATATAAATTAATATATATATAAAAAAAATGTTCTAATTATTCTGGCAGAGTTAAGGCCATAAGACCTTCCCTTCCACACAACCAGCACAAATACAAATAAATATTTGACAAATATAGATATACACTGTACTAATTATAAAGAGTTAAAAATATATTAAATGTTGCAATGTAAATTTCATGTACAAACAACATTTTATACGATAATAACAATAGCTGTACTTATGATGATAGTATTATTAATAATAATAATAATAATAATAATAATAATAATAATAATAATGTAATTATGATAAAATATACGAGAAATACCATTTAACATATGTACCTTTCACTGGGTAATGATGAAGTCGAGGTTAGAGCAGATATACATTTAGATTTATTTTAAAAGATGCCAATGTCCGGCAGCCTCTTATTTCTTGTGGTAGGGAATGACTAAATTAATATAAAAATTAGAGTATTTTGAACATACCTGAGTACTTTTTTCATTTCTGACGATCCGCATGTTCGTCTTCATGTTATTGTAGGAGCTGAAGACTTCGTGCTGAGAAGTAAATGGTTTAGTAGAATGATGGAGTATTGCATTATTGTTCTTGGGGTCTAGTGCTTCCAAATGAAGATCCACAGCTTTTTGCTCTGAACGAAGATTAGCAACAACTCTTACTGGAGGAACATTTATAAGTGTGATACCATGGGAGGCTGCCATGTGGACGGTTTTGTCAATTGCAGTGTAGAAACTAATATCTGACATCAGCTGTGACGTATATCTAAATTCAAATACAAGAAAGAATGTATAATAATAATAATAATAATAATAATAATAATAATAGTAATAATAATAATAAACAATAATAATAATAAATAATAATAATAATAATACAATTAATGGAGCCAGGCGTAACTTTGCGAAAATTCATTATATGTAAAGTAAAACAATTTACCTTAGTTGTAATTTCGCAAAGAGCATCAGCAATAAATCTGAGATGCAAATATGTCCAATTAAAACCACAGATACCAGTAAAAGTGATAAAACAAGACCAGAAATATACCCAAATTGATCCAGACATGTGTTTCACACTTGAACAGGGCATCATCAGGGTGATCACATCAAAGTAAAAATGCGACTAGTAATTTTTGTTTGTTTTCATCTTTGATGTTCCTAAGATTTATTTTAAAACGAAAATTATCTCGAAATTCGGATGCCCACTTTTTGCGCCATACCCGGAAAATATATTGGATAAGGTTCAGGTATGTGGTACAGGGTCCTGACTGCGAATCTTCGTGGGTATAATGAATATGATGTGTCAAAAATAGTTTTATTTATTTTCTGTTCCTTGTTCTTTAAACTAAATGATATCATTCCATTTTATTAGATTATATATATAGAGATCTAGATGATATATATATATATACATATATTTAATTTCACTGCATTCTTTCATAATATCTCGAAGAGTTAATAATTATTAATTATAATTTGACTTACTATTTTTCCTGAAAGTATGTCATATTATATAGGAAGATAGGTATGGATACGAAAATTTTAAGAAAACATAATATAAACTATTGAAATTAAACTTAATTATAAAGCCAGTAAAATTGACAAAGATAAAATATAAATTATAATAAATATATTTAAGAAAGAAAAAAATAAAGGTAAAAATTTGCCTAAGCACAGAAGATAGCAGGAACATTTCGAGGCATTCTGGCGGTGAGATTTTACCCTTACATCACTTTTTTTCCCCCTTCAAATTAACAAATAATGAGAGTGTAGAGAATAATAACACTGACACCTGTCACTAATGTTAGTAGCATTTGATCATGTATCGAACTGCAAACTGCAGTCCAAAATGAACTGGTAGATTTGAGTACAGAGATGCCAAAAGATATTTGACAAAAGAAATGAGTGAAAATTTACTCGATATAGTTGTACGAGAAAATATTGTAACATTTGGAAATATTTGATATTCAAAGTTCGAATTTGATACTTACAATCCATTCATCTCCAAGATTAGTTCCATTTCCTCGCTGTTGATCTTGGTGTTGGTATTGACTCTGATAAGCGAAGGAACTTGAATATTGAAGTTAACTGGGAATCCGAGTTCAGTTATCACGTAAATTAAGGCCGATTTTAAAGAAGCTTTCTGGTAATTAAGAACATGACCTTTTTTCATATCGTCTATTAATTTTCTTCCAGCTGAAACACATGCACAAATTATTATTCGACAAAGATTTATTTTTTAAATATTTATTATTTGTTTGGATCCAGTGCTAAGACTTCACTTTCAAGCCCAAATTTTTTATTTGTTTTTAAAAAACTCCAATTTACATATAAATTTGAACATTCAAAACGTTATAAGTTAATTATAGATTTAAGATAAAAGTGAAATGTTTCAGGACATTATTTTGTTTGTATCGTCTCTCTTGGGTTTTATATTCTGAAATATATCTTCCTGTCCTGTCACATAAATGTTGATCAGTTGCAATGCGAAACAGTATTTTCTGTTCCATTCATTCTGATTAAGTTGTAAATTACGTATAAAATAGTTATATTAATCAAGTAGATAAATATGTAAACAATTCTGTAAGTTTAATATAGAAACTGGTGCAATAAATGTACTGAAAAATTATAACAAATATGCCTGTAATTCCATACATGTACTTTGTAATGTAGAATACTGGCTCACTATTATTTGTCTTTCACCAAGTTCATGGCGCGACATGTCTAGAAGGCCCTACTCCTACCATCCGGCTGTTGGCCTCACATCCACATGTGTTAATCACGGATGTAGACGTTCATCCAGCCAGTGTAGGGGTCGCATGTGGTTAGCATATGGAGTCCGCCAACCATTATAGCTGTTTTTCTCAACCTAGAGCCTTTACTTATTGTAGCTACAGAAATGTCTCACGATGCTGGGTCGGCACCGGTCCCATACTGGCCGAAATTCCATGAGAAAATTTCTTCCTCCATGGAGATTTGAACCGGCGCAAGTACCGTAGCTCTGCGCCAAGGCATCATGCTAGTCTACGGTGCGGAACTATTATTTTTCTTTCACGTTAGATAATTTGATCTTAGTAATGCTCGCCACTGATGTATCCCAAGAGTTTCTGACCTAACGACGGGGCAAAGCTGAGCTCAATTGAGGAACTCCTGCCGGTGACTGATCTAACAGCAATGTAGTTTGTATGTTGCCTTGATTTTAGATTAATCTTGCCTGTGATTTCTTGTGTAATTTGAAAATGATAATGATTATATAATATTCGATTACCTCTAGCGATGTCTACGAAAAACTGCTTGCCCAAAGGGAACATTCTTTCATATAATTTATCAAGTACGATATGCACATCTCCTTCGAATTTCGGCATAATTCTTTGAGCTATATTTAGTGCTTCTTTTATCGATCTAGTTGACCGAGGAAGATTTGGTATAGCTGGTCTGTAAATGGTAATATCATCACTAGGAAGAATTATTTCTTTCATCCTGGCGAGGTAGAGGTCCAAGTTAGCAGCGAAGAACTCCGCCTGTTAAAAGAGTAAGACCTAATTTATTGGTGAATATGACTACAATCTTACAATTAAACAACTTCTTTTTGTATTTATTCTATATTTACATACTGTAAGGAAAATCGCCACGTAAGCAAACCCACCTTCTATAATGTAAGTGATTATAAAATAACATTGTTCAGTATAGTCAATTATGCATTACATTCTCAGAAATAGCGTGATTGTAATCAAATGAGGGCTCTACACGAGTATATTGATTTCAAAGTTGTTATTTTCTTTATGAATAATTTTTGTCCTCGAAAAACTCGAGATATCAATAGAAGCCATGAACTAGGGCAAGGCAATTAATGATTTTGCATCTTTTTCTTATGAAGGTTGAAACATTGCTTGCATATATGAAAATGTACGGCATTAAAAAACAGATTAAATAAAATAAATTTGTTAGGGCCTTTTTTTTGCATTTTCTTAACTTTTTTAGGGACAGGTCATTTTTTGGCAATTTTTAGGTCATTTTGAGCATTTTTTTACACGTTTCCGGAAGGATGTGGCATTATTTGTATTTGATTTAAGATTTTTATTATAATTCAGTATTTTTCCTTGTCAATACAATTAAGTAATAGTATTTTTATTGGTAATTCTTAACTTTTTATTTGTCATTTTTCTATTTTATTGGTCATTCTTTGCATTTTTAGGTCATAAATGCATTTTTATTTGCATTTTTTACCAATTTATAGGTCATTAAATGCCTTGCCCTACCAAGAACACACACTTATTTAATGAAAACACACCCAATGGCTTGAACCCTCTTTACAAAACACTAACAAACAATAGTTAGTACCAATATACACGCAGAAGATGAAACGAACGTTCCGAAAGACCTTCTTGAGATTTTACATTTTAAAGTTGAGGACGACTATCTCAGGTACCAATTTTATATTTGTTTTTAATTTTTACATAGTGACCTCAACGATGTTTCGTAATTAATTTTAAATGTATTGATTTAGAAACTAAGCGGGAGGTTCGTGCAAAATAGCCCTGTGTTATAATGAAAAAGAATATAGGTATTTGAATAAACGTCCACAGTAAAATTTGCAACCCGGGAAATACCGTGTTCAAGTTGGAAATTTTTTTCTCGTCTAGTAGAATATATAAAGTATAATCCCCTTGTAAATAGAATATTAGTTTGACAAATGTATTGCCTTATGAACTAAAAGCCGACATTACGATGGAAATAGTACATGGACCCGATGTGAGATTAGTCTGGAAACAACGACATTGAAAGTCGAAAACTTCCACCTAATGAACCGATATCCGTTCAAATATAATTTTTAATGTTTTTAAAGACACATGAGAAATGGATACACCTACAAGGATCAAAGCCAAGCCTTCAGGTTTACCGAAACCACTCTGAAATTTTACTTTTCAAGCCATCGTTTAACTATGACCATTTAAAACAATTTTCTGTTAAGACATCGTCGAAAAAAAAACTACTCTTTTAAAGCGTCTCTGCAGTTCGATGATCGCGATTAGTTGCTTGGAACAAAATTTAAAGTAACCAGTAAAAGTTTTACAATTTAGAGACCTTTCTCCAAGTACCAGCATAATGCATTAAAATAATATATAGTTTATATATATTTTGTCATCATCATACACCATTCATGAATTTAGGCCAATTGAAAATATATAAAACTATTATTCTACCACTTACATTATATGGGTGCGAAACATGGACTCTTACTTTAGGGGAGGAAATTAGATTATGAGTTTTTGAGAATAAAGTTCTTAGGAAAATTTTTGGACCAAAGAGAGATAAACAGACAGGTGAATGGAGAAGATTACATAACAGTGAACTACATGGTATTTATAGGAAGCCAGATATAATAAGAACAATTAAGTCTCGTCGACTGCGTTGGGCAGGACATGTTGCGCGTATGGGGAATGAAAGACGTGCATGGAAGCTTCTTGTAAGAAAGCCAGAGGGAAAACGCCCAGTTGGTAGACCAAGAATGAGGTGGGAGAACAACATTAACTTTGATTTGAGGGAAGTAGATTATACAGGGAATGATTGGAAGACAATAGCTCAGGATAGGGATGTATGAAGAGCTTATGTCCGCGCGGCCATGAACCTACGTGTTCGATAGTGCCAGTGAGTAAGTAAGTAAGTTGATCTGTTTCGGTCTCAACTAGACAGGGTCTAAAAGTCTTTGTTTGTGGACGACAAGGTCGTCGCCGTCCTCGTGGACTATACCGAAGAACTGCATAGGGATCCGCGTTCAGACTTTCGGGATACATGTTGTAGCTATCTCTGAAGGTGGACATCTTTTCTTCTAAGCGTTTCATGTGGAGGTCCTTTAAAATATCTTCACTCCTCTGATGGTCAAGTAGAGTATATCCAGCATTTCTGCACATTAATCTCATTTCTGCAGTTCTTAATCTGGTGGTCTTTCTTTTTTAAAACCCAGATTTCATTTTCTTACAGGGAAGTCAGGAGGGCGAGAGTTATATATAATTCGAGTCTTGAATGTTTTTGTGCAAGATGTGGTTTGAAATATTATTTATTAAGCCTAATATTTGTAAAAAAAAATTGCGAGTTTTATATTAAGATCGATCTCGCATTGGTAGGAGATGTTACATCCTAGGTAGGAGAAGGTATTAACTTGCTCTAAAATAGTATTCTCAGTCGCTGTTTTCCTACGTTTTGGATCGGTTTTGGTTTTATCAGTTGAAAGTTTGATACCATAATCTTTTGTGATGTTATGTAGAGTATATAAGCTTTTTTGTAACACATCTTCCTAGTTTGCCATTACTACCTGGTCGTCAGCAAATAAAATTGTGTCAAGTTATATGCTATTTGTAAACGGAATTCCGAATGTGTATTTTTCGTGCTGGTGACGTAGTATGTCATCTGTATTTCCAGGCTGGCATCGAATATTGAAGGGCAACCTCAGATAATAACATCTGTTTATTTTGTTTGCTCCAAAACTATCTCATAACAGACTCCATTTATATTGCAGCGAGACACAATAAACTTTACGCACAGCCAAGTGGTACATTTTCCTTTTCTTGTTTAAACTAAGATACTGTATCAAGGGATCCAGTTTCACCAACGATATTAATATTTATACGTTTGATAAGGTAGGTTAAACTGTAAAGATAACAAATATACATTAAACAATCAGAATGTTGCTCCCTCCCCTACTCTTTTACGATTATTACGGAAACTAAAGTCTCCAACTGGTTCCATTTCATATACAGGCTCACAATTTAGGCCTACATTTCAGGTCCTTTTACAAGCCTAAAAAACTTCAGATTCGGGATCCATGTTTTACAGTCGCTCCTGGACGACGTATTTCTTGTATTTCAGGATCTCAGAATACCCAGGCAAGGTATTTAACCCCTAGACCATCGTGGCGATTACGAGTTTAAATAAACTTAGGGCCTATTATTAATTTTATTATTGTTTTATTAGTTTTTATTATTTTTATTATATTATTATTGTTTCATTATTATTATTATTATTATTATTATTATTATTATTATTATTATTTATATTTATCTGTGAGAAGTCTCCACCGCTGTGGTCTCGAGGTAGCGTGCTGCCTTGTCACGCAGCGGGCCCGGGTTCGATCCCCGGTCGGGGCAGTTTTTCTGGGTGAGGTTTTTATCGGGGTTTTTCCTCACCTGTAAGACAAATGTCAGGAAAACTTTAAGGCCCAAACGGTCCCCGAAATCATATGGCCATCAACCTTAACATTACCATCCTTACCATTATCATTATCATCATCATCCTTTACCGGTGTGGAAAGCAACGGGAAGCTACCACACCTACACAATTCCCTAGTAAAGCTGCAAGCATAGCATGAAAATGCTATGATTGCAGTGAAGGACCTGCCTTCGGGCAGAATCACTATGGATGGATGGATATCTGGAGAAATTGCTATTTGCTGATGATGAACTACTGATGGCAGAAGGTTATGAAAACTTAGAGTACTAGACAAGAAAACTGAACGAGGAATTTGAAAAATGGCGATTAAAGATAAATGTGGACAAAACGAAGTATTGGTTACAGGAGATATATAAAAGCATGTGACGGTTATGTGTATTTGGGGTAAAAATTATTGCAGATGAAAGTTATGGTGCTGAAATTAATGATAGCATAAATAAGGGCAAATATGCAATATCAAAATTAAATGGTGTTTTATGTGATCAGAATATAAGTTCTAAAAAAACATTTTAATACAATAATAAGGAGCACGATGGCATACGGTCCAAAAACATGGGAATTAAAATCTAGAACAATAAGTAAATTAAATTCAGGAAAAATGGATTTTTGGAGGCGTTCAGCTGGAATTTCTAGAAGAGATAAAATAAGAATCGGTGTATTTAAAAAAGACGATTGTTGAAACATTATTGTGGATTTCACAAAAAAAAAATACAATTGTATGGTCATGCAAAAAGAATGGCAAAATTCAGTTTCCAATGAAGAATACTAGAATGGGTGCCACTTGGTATTATTGCCTAACTATGATGGTTGTCCATTTATATAAAAGTGGATGCCGCGGTACAATTCTTTATAAATTGATTAACATGCGGAATTATTATAGTGACGGTAGCCGGCATCTTTATGTTTAATTACATATAACAGGTGCGGGGAAACAAAGCGAGCCGCTGGACAACCAACAGTGTGAGGCGATAATAGAAGTAGTAGAAGGTGGCCAAAAATAATGTGGATTAGTGGTGTTTTGACCAGCATGAGAGGAAAAGGGTTTCGGCGATGGAGATTTGAATGACAGAGAGGTGTGGAGGAGAATGATAGTGGAATAATTGGACGCAAAAATATGATGTTAAACATTGTGAAACCTGCTAAATAAATAAATTAGAAATATTTTGATTTGACACTTGATGAAACAATCTCACCTCTATCACATTACGAGATAGTCCTCCGTGTCGCTGAGTATAGCGGAAGTAGATATTGCTGCTGTCAACATTAGTGTCGTAAGAAAGTTCTGCTAGTAGTACTTCCCGAAGCTCCCTGGAGAATCGAGAAAATAGCAGATTGTTTGGTTTATGTGCTCCGAGGTACAAAGGCTGAGACAGTGGCAGAACGATCCCGGCGTAGCGTGCTCTGTAATTAAGCGTTACATTTCAAATAACATGGAAACAAAAACTAATTTTCTTGTAAAATTACAACTCCCAGTAATCTATCAATGGTTTGTAGACGGGGCGGCGCGTCCTATATGTCAATGATTCACTGAACTCTCACAAAAAAATAAATTTATTATCAATAGTGAGTAGATGTAATGACAGTTTACGTGTATTTTTTTAAAGCAAGTTTATTAATGCCCATATGAGGCGTTCAGACGTTTACCTGATTATGACATATGAAACAATGGACAAAATTTATCATAAGTAATGCTACGAGTGATTTCGAAATTATCGATAAATTCACGACTCACGAAATGAGGAGTGAATTTATCTAGAGAATTTGGAAATCAAGAGTGCCATTTGTTAAGACTATTTAACGAATAAAATTAAGCTGTTTACTCACACATCATTATTTAAATATAGTTATTTTTAAATATGTATTTATTTAATGTAAACGGCGATGTTTGAAAACAAATGAGAAGTGATGTTTGAAAACAAATGAGAAACGATTGTTACGCTTGTTCATTACTGCAACCAGATCATATTATTTATTGCCAAAGGATCGCAATATTGCAAGAATGCACCCTAGTGGAGAAATTTATAACCAGCATTATAGGTATTAATTAATTTTTGATGTCCTATGATGTAAATATGTCAGTTATATTTTTCTGCAATGTTATTTCCTGGGAAATAATTCGTTTAAGAAAATGCAAACAGTGGTTTATTTTTTTATGGTATAATAAATTGCTACAAATGTTTATATATTATCTCCCGCAAGCACTCTCAGCTGACATTCGTGCACTATATATACAATCTGTTAGCCGTATTTCGTGGTGAGTCAGGTCACTGTAAAATAAAGCTATGACCTATTCAGAATGTTAGAAAGGAGAAGCTTTCTTTAATATGATAAACTTGTTTGATAAATTCGATATAAAATACGACTGTGATTGGTTGTAAATAATAAAATCATTGAAATGTGATTGGTCATTGAATCCCATTTGGGCATGAGTTAAATAGTCAAAGGAAAATATGTTAAACCCTGTCCATTTACAATGCAAAAAACTCAGGGAAATCATGAGCACAAATGACAACCTACGACTTATTCTATATCAACATAATTACAATGGAGATCACTACAAATATCTTATTTGAACAATTACATAAGCATGAAATACAAGTGTTAATGGAGACATCAACTTCATAGATAGTCATCATAATTTCGATCTGCCTCCTAAATATTATTTTGAAAAACTACCAATTACTGAAAAAAGTTAAAATACGTTGAATACTTGTCCACAATTTGCACAGTTGAAGATAAACAGAAGTTTTACATAGAGCTACTTGATGCTGCAATCAAACGGTGCACTATTGTTGGAGCTAGTGGGGCATCTAAGAAGAAGGGACAAGGTAAACACGTAACAAAATAGTTCAACAGAATGAAAAGTGATTTTGATAAATTAAATCGTTAAGTTTATCTATTATATATTTATGTAGTAGAGAAATGTATACAACAATGAAGCAATTAATTTAACAGATATCATTTCATTTTCACGTCATGATTTACGAAACATCTTCTATACAACATTCTATAAAATAACAAAAAGAAAGTTAGAAGTATGGGATAATAAGAGCTAATCATGAATCTAATTATTTAATATGTGTTTAAAAGTAATTTAGGACACAATAGAATATTTATTTTGATAGTGAACTCATTCAATGATCTCAACAATTAATGTTTATCACTTTAATAAATAGTTAAAAAAATTAAAACAACACGCTTTATTAGTAAACCGGATTAAAAAATGAAAATTAATTTTAATTTCCAACACGCTTGGGACAAAATTAAAGTGGTCAACAAAATATCATCCTCAACACATCTAGAATAAAACTAGAGTTATCTACAAAAAAAAATATCATCAAAAGCGTGGGGTGCTCCATATCAATTAATATTTTTGATAATAAACAGATAGGCCTCTTGGTAAAAGTAAAGTCTCTAAGAAGAAAACGTGAAAACCATAAAAAGCACCCCACGCTTTTGATGGTAAAATTATTTTTTTTGTAGATAACTCTAGTTTTATTCTATATGTGTTGGAGTTGATTTTTTTGTTGACCACTTTAATTTTATCCCAAGCGTGTTGGAAATTAAAATTATATTTAATTTTTTAGTTCGGTTTTCTAATAAAGCGTGTTTTTAGTTTTTTAATCTATTATTATTTTTTAATCTATTATTTTATTTTTTAGTTTGGTTTTCTAATAAGCGTGTTGTTTTAGTTTTTCAAACTATTATTTATTATTTTAATTTTTAGTTTAATTGATTGTTATAAACCGGAATCCCATGAAAATTTAATTGCTTATTACTCTTCTAAAAAATCATCCGGGCCCGATTTGAACCAGCGACTTATGGATTACTGAAATTATATACCACTACAGTCCACCGCTCTACCAACCGAGCTCTTACAACGACTGACTAAAAAAATCGATAAGTCCGCAAACCTATTATACCGGTTTTTATTATTTTGATTTTCTGATGATTCTGGCCAGATATTAGAAAATAAATATGAAATTATTGTATTGTCACGGGTCCTTTACTAGCATACAAAGTTTCAAGTCAATCCAATGTTTTTAAATGGGTAAAAATCGTGTTCAAAGATTTCGTTACATAGATGCAGGTCCGTTACATAGACAGATACAGGTGAAGCTAATATGAAGCGTGTAAAAATGAGCACGTATATTGATTCCTGCATAGTCATTGGACATTCCCTGTTTTCAACCAAAATATTCGTATGTTAGGTTCAATTTATTATAAGAGTGTCTTTTAGTATGAAAGTAATTCATATTTTCATTTCCATAATTATGTGCTCAATACTATATTTCTTGTAATACCATACAATGGTTTTAATACAAACCATTGGAAATAAAAATGGCAGAGTTTGTAAATTTAAGAATTCGTTTTACTCGAAATTGTATTTACTGGACATTCCTTGTTTTCCTTCAGACAGCATTCATCAATGGCGCAAACTGAAGTGGTTGAAAAAATACGATCACAGAAGCAAACATTTCCAGTAAACATGGGTCCTCAAAGAGCCATATGTTAGATTATTGCAAATGCGTGGTTATAAGGCGCCATTGACTTTATTAAGAAACATCTTTCTAATTTGCACAAATTAATTTGAAAAGTAGACTTTTCGATATTGTCATTCTATGTTGCCTCAAAATTCACTCATAGTTTAACCCACCAAGGATTACAATTATTACTTTACGTGTTATACAGTAATGCTGTACACTCGTACCTTTTAAAGGAGGTGATCAATGTGTCTCCCTTGCATCCGATTGCGATATGGGACTCGTACCTTCAGTGAGCTTCGATATCATGTTTACAACGCAGGACGTCTGTGGCTGCTCATATCTACATATTCACAATGAAAAATCTCGCACACAGTATGTTGCGGACCCAGGTTTACTGGATTTTTTTGCTTCTATTACAGTATACTTTCAACCGTTTCAGTTTGCGATATTAATTTTGATACACTCTGTATATGTATATATAATACCCGTCTATAGTAATTCTGCCCGAGGGCAGGTTTTCACTGCAATAATAGCACTTTCATGCTATGCTTTGCAGCTTTACTAGAGAATTATATGTGTGGTAACTTCCAGTTGCTTTCCACACCGGCGAAGGATGATGATGTTAATGATAAGGACGATGATGATGGCCCTGATGATTTTCGGGGACCGTTGGGCCCTTAGCTTCCTAACATTTGTCTTACAGGTGAGGAAAACCCCGAAAAAACCTCACCCAGGAGCCTGTCCCGACCGGGAATCGAACCCGGGCCCGCTGCGTGATAAGTCAGAACGCTACCTCGAGACCACAGCGATGGACACGACACATATTCACTCAAAGTTTGCTCCAATTATAATATAAAACTTATTAATTTATTGGTTTATTGCTTATATTTTCTCTAAAAAAACTATTTATTTCAACTGACTTTAAAATTAATCATATAAATGTAAATAATATTAAGGATTGAGAGAAAGAAAAGTGGCTTACACTGTTTGATAAATCGGATCCTGAAGTCTGGAAAAAGATTCAAGGGAGCCTCTTACATATGCACCAACTGCTGGAATTGGCTCATACCAAGTAGAAACTGCAAGTCTCTGCATTGCGACTAAGGTGGGTTTTGCGAAGAAGAGAAGTGCTACAGAGGCTATGCGTACAGGCACTGGAAGTCCGTAGTTACGATACATGGAGAGCAGAACGTAAGCCGTCTCTCTTGGGTTGTTGATTGCTTGGTGTTTCATTGAAGTAACAGCCGCGGTCCTAATATAAAGTAGAGAAATTTACATCTAGAGCAATGGATCGGAGATATGCCAATGCAGTTACATTTCCGGTGTTTCCAAGTGCCGTGATATACACTCTGCGGAGAGCAATATCTTTAATCCCAGATACCAAATAAGATATATATGACTCCATTTCTTCTGGACTGCAACGCAATTCTGGTCTTAAGTTCGAATATCGAGCTTCTCGTTCTTCTTTTTGAACGCAAGCTATGCGCAACAAGTTGGAGAAAGCGAGTATCGCTGAAGTCTTCAGTTGAATATCATCACGTGAATTTATTATTTTGACCAGGTCCTGTAAATATTAAAAGATTAAAATTATTTACATACTTGAATAAAAGTCACAAAATTCATAAAATAAACGAAAGGATAACCTACAAATAAAATAAAGTTTGAGGGAACATGCGGCACGAATGGGGAATTTAAGAGAGGTAGGGAAACGTTTTGGGACATGAAGCACGAATGGCGGAATGAAAGAGGGACATGTAAACTTATTATAGAAAAGACAGAGGGAAAGTGTCCTATAGTTAGGCCAAGAAATTGTAGAAAAAGTCAGAGGGAAAGTGTCCTATAATTAGGCCAAGAATTAGTTGGGGATTAATATTAATCATGGTTTGAGAGAGGTAAATTATACATGAAATTATTAGAAAATATTAACTCAGAACAGGGATGTGTGTGGAGCCTATAACCGCGTAGTCATCAACCTCCGGATTCGATAGTGATAGCGCGTTAGAGAGTTAGTTATACTTACTTACTTACTTACTCACTGGCACTATCGAACACGTAGGTTCATGGCCGCGCGGACATAAGCTCTCCATACATCCCTATCCTGAGATAATGCTTTCCAATCATTCCCTGTATAATCTACTTCCCTCAAATCATAATTAATGCTATTCTCCCACCGCATTCTTGGTCTACCAACTGGGCGTTTTCCCTCTGGTTTTCCTACAAGAAGCTTCCATGCATGTCTTTCATTCCCCATCCGTGCCACATGTCCTGCCCATCGCAGTCTACGAGACTTAACTGTTCTTATTATATCTGGCTTCCTATAAAGACCATGTAGTTCATTGTTATGTAGTCTTCTCCATTCACCTGTTTGTTCATCTCTCTTTGGTCCAAAAAATTTCCTAAGTACTTTATTCTCAAATACTTGTAATCTCCTTTCCTCCCTTAAAGTAAGAGTCCAAGAGAGTTAGTTATGGTGGAGGTAAATATATCTTTTATGAAATGAAAAAGAGGCGGTTAATGCGGTATGGACACACAGTTAGCCTGGGCAACGCTAGGTGGCCAGAGAATATATTAGAACGGATAAAATCAAGGAGGGTCCTTCGACCTATCTGAGCGGTTTAAGTCGTAATATCTTAGTGCAGAGGTACGGGACTTGTGCTGGTTCAAGTCCCATAGACGAAGAAAGATTCTAATGAAATTTAGTCCAGTAACGATCCATTCCCATCCAGCATCATGAGGAATTTGGATAACTAAAATAAATAGCGGTTCCATTTTGATATCATCATAGTAATTCTGCCAGAAGACAGGTCCTTCACTGCAATCATAGCATTTTCATGCTATGCTTGCAGCTTTACTAGGGAATTGTGTAGGTGTGGTAGCTTCCCGTTGCTTTGCACACCTGTGAAGGATGATAATGATGATGATGATAATGGTAATGATAAGGATGATGGCCATATGATTTCGGGGACCGTTTGGGCCTTAAAGTTTTCCTGAAATTTGTCTTACAGGTGTGGAAAAACCCCGATAAAAACCTCACCCAGAAAAAATGCCCCGACCGGGGATCGAACCCGGGCCCGCTGCGTGACAAGGCAGCACGCTACCTCGAGACCACAGCGGTGGATCATTTTCATATAAACAGCCATAAAAGCTGATTACTCGACGTGGCGACCAAATGTCAGTCCTAACTGGTTGGGCGATTGTCCAAGTCCGTTATTAACACATTTCGAAGAGAGGGTTATTAGCCGTCTGGTAGTTGAAAACCCATCTAGTGTTATCGAGCCTTGGAGTTAATCCGCCAGGTAGAAAGAAATTGGGACGAAGTAAACAGAGTACGAAGAATGATACCGAAAAGCCATAATAGAAGGGGTTTAGAAGAGGACTGGTTAAACAAAATAACATTGATATTGGGAGCAGAGAAAAAACTCCACTTTTCTGTACAATAACAATAAAAATTGAAATATTAAAAAAATATGGCTACATATGGAGAATATGTTGTACAATTTTTAAAGTGTTAGTTGATCATTGCACTTCAAGGCCTACGGTATATATATTTGGTATGTAACGATTTTTAAAACTAATAATGTATGGGATGCATGCTTAATTTTCGATTTATGTATGTCCAGAAAACTTTCATATCACTACTTTAATGGCCTACGATATTCTTTCAAATGCCGTATATTGCAACCACAATTGATGAATATGTTACGAACATGTACCAACTTATCATTAGAGCCCGGATTTGTATGCAAAATAAAACACTAAATATGCATGCAAATACGCATGAAAAATGTAGAAAATATGCATCATAAAGATGCAAAAACAGATAGTAATATAAAATAAATTATTTGCTTTGTGGGTAATCTTAGCTTAATACTGGTTATTACAGCAGATATGGAAGGTTTTCATGGGGTTTTCTTGTGTGAACCTCCTTCATCTGTCAGCGAAGAAGGTTTTATACAATCAAAATGTCCTTTCTACATCACGTGATGTCACATGTGAGTGTGGAAAACACCACAATTCTTCTTCAGTGAATTCCTCTTCGGTTACTGTTTCTTCACTATCACCAGGGAGCATTTTGAAATTTTGACAAAATTGTATTAAAGCCAGAATTTTTATTTAATACTTCACTAAGCTTATCAAATGTTATTTTTAGCTATACTGTAATATTGTTTCTCAAGATCAACGGTTATTCCCCTCTTACACAGATGTAAATATACGCTTATATCCAATTGAATGCAGATACTCTTTTAATTGAAAAAATATTAATAAATAATTAATTAATTACTAGTAATTAGCCGAAGGGAAAATTATAATGTAATACCACATTTAGGAGTAAAGTATGCATTTATGCATTAAAAATCTAAAATAAGCAATTATCCACTGAATATGAATTTCTATGCATTATCAAATACCGCTCAAATTGTCTGTAAGGGGACCACTTAACTTGTAAATAATTTCCGCATACTTTTAATGCGTAAAGCGATAGATGCATTTCACATACAAATTCGGGATCTACTTATCAATCTCTCTAATCCAACTGTTCGCAATGTAGGACATATGCTGCAGCGACGTGCTGTTTACCGCAGCATATTTCCTATCCCGGATGGACCCAGACCTATGAGATGTGTGCTGCATTACAGCTAGAGTGGTTCGGCTCATTCGACGCTGCTGAATTTCGGACTCTCTTCTTGTCCGGCTGCGTGGTTTACGATGCCCTACTCCAGAGCGGAAATATCTCTCATACCTGATCTACATCGACACTCGGCTTCCTATCAACACCGCTAAATGCGCATAGACTACGTGACCCAACTCCATACCGATAAAACCAATGGAATTTGGCTGCCTGGAGCAGCACCCTGAGCGATGCAAAGTCATCGCTAACAGCCATTCAGTCAGTCACGATATCATACAGCTCTCAAGGATTATGGAAATTATTATAACCTACATGCGATTTGAGATTAACTCTTTTGAATAGCAATGTTTTAACCTTTCATTTTATTTCAAATTTCTATTTTCACGTTACTTAATCATGGGTATAAAATTTTGTACTGAGTGATTCACTCAGATGATAGCGTTTGAAACTCGTGTTCAGGAGGTCCCCAGTGTTGAAAAACCTTATTTAAGGTTTATCCAGTTTTCTCAATCATGAAAGGAGATGCTGAGTTATCAGGGCCCATTTCGTCATAATCACCATCTTATAGCATCATCGTATCGTTCTAAGTTCATAGGGCAGTAAGAATTACTTACAGTGGCTCGGGGAAAATGACTAACATTTGACTTTGATTGCAGCTTTTAGGTATCATACATGCCTTTACCCGTTTCATATTCAAATATATAATTATATGAGGTGGTCTAGTTGAAATGATATACAGGGCTATTCAAAAAGAAGGAACAGACTTCAAACATTTTTTCTTCCAAACTACAAAAAAAAAAAAAAAAAATTGAAACACAATTCCAACGTTCCTGGAAAGAGAAAATTTTGAAGTTCCGATCACGGCCGCATTCTCTCACGACATTCGACGTTACCTGAATAACACCATTCCAGGACATTGATTTGGAAGAGGAGGAGCAGAAGATGAAATTCATTGCCGCTCCGGTGGCCTCCCAGGTCACCAGACCTAACCTTTGTGTATTTTATCTGTGGGTTTTACGTACAATACCGTGTTTTTATCCCCCCTTTGCCTGTTACTTTTGAAAATCTGCGACATCGAATTGTTGAAGCTGTGAATTCGGTAACTAGAAACCAGCTGAATCGTGTGTGGCAAGAAATCAGCCACCGTTTTGACATTTGTCATGTAACACATGGTGATCATATTGAATGCGTAAAATAGTGAAATTTGAACTTTTCTCTTTCCAGGAATGTTGGGATTGTGTTTCTATTTTTTGTAGTTTGGAGGAAATAAATGTTTGAAGTCTGTTCCTTCTTTTTGAATAGCACTGTATTAGTATCATAATAATAATAGTCAACAATCACTATGGTTATGTTAACTATGAATTTATTTACTTATTTTTGCTGGTTAGGTATCTTTCCCCGATAGTTGGGGTAAGATGGCAAAAATAATTATCACATATACTAACGTGCATATCTTTTAAATCTTGGTTTATAACTATATATAATAAAAATAATAAAAACTAACACTAAACAAGACTCGTATCAGTTTTTAAAACCATTTATCAATACAAGTATTGCACAAATTCTGTTGCAGTATTAAGTGAAATTAAAAAGAGAAGAAATAAATAAATATACTTACATGAAACTCACTGACGGTTTGGGAGTCTGGCAACAAGAAATGCGAAGGCATTGCCGCAACCACGTCGTTTGCTTCCTCGTCAGACAATTCTCTATTTTCAATCCAGCTCTTGAGAATACGAAACGATGGACCCGTTCCACAAGTGACCAGCACATCCCGCAGTAACATTCTAGACATACCGATATATGTATATACATTATAATTAATTAGTCTGTAATTACTTGAATTAAATATAAAACATGAGCATAAACTGCCAAAATGAATTTTTGCTGATTAATTTTGAAGCAACTCACTGGATATATCCTCAGACAATATAATGCGATATACCGATAACCGTTTTTAGGTATATTATTATTTAATATTTTACTCTTTCATAATCAAGGCTATATCTTAATGAACCTATAGGTTATAATAATAACAACAGTAACAACAACATTAACAACAATTACAACATTAACATCAATAAAAACAATAATATCAACAACATCAATAACAACACCAAAAAGAACAACACAAACAACACCAACAATAACATTAACAACAATAACATTAGCAACAATAACTATAACAACAATAACAATATTAATAACAATAACAATATTAAGAACAATAACATTTACACCAATACCAACAATAACAATAACAACAATGACAACATTAACAGCTTTAACAACATTAACAACAATTACAACAAAATACATCAATAACGTCAATAACACCAATAGCACCAATAACAACAACAATAACATCAATAACAAACAATAACATCAATAACAACAATAACATCAATAACAACAATAACATCAACATCAACATAACAACATTAACAATTAACAACAATTACATCAATAACATCAACATCAACATCATCAACAACATTAATAACATCAACAACATCAATAACACCAACATCATTAACAATAACATAAATTACAACAACATTAACAACATTACCAATATTAACAACATCAACAACAATTACATCAATAACAATAACAATAACAACAATAACAACATTAACAACATTAAAGCAATTACAACAATAACATCAATAACATTAGTAACAACATTAATAACATCAACTTCAACAATTACAACAATTTCAACAATTACAACATTAACAACAATTACATCAATAATAATAATAATAGTAGTAATAATAATAATAATAATTATTATTATTATTTTAATGTATTTTCTGCTTTCCTTATCGTCTATATATAATAGGCCTATTATGTATTATTAATTTAACTATAGACAATTCTTAATTGCGGATATTTTTATTATGGAGCTCTGGTGAAGTAGAAGAGAAGACCTTAATCAGTAAGGCTTAATGTCTTAACTCTCCAGCAAGTAATATAAACCATTATTATTTATTATATTATTATTATTATTATTATTATTATTATATTATTACTGCGATGGGCAAAGACATGTGGCACGAATGGGAAAGAAAGAGGTGCCTGTACGTTTATTGTAGGAAAACCAGAAGGAAAACGCCCATTTGGTAGAATAAAGAATGAGGTGGGAGAAAAAAATTATCCATGATTTGAACGAAGTATATTGGGGATGATTGGAAAACATTAGCTCAGGATAGAGATGTATCGAGAGCTTATGTCCGCGCGGCAGTGTTCGATAGAGCCAGTGAGTTAGTTATTATTATTATTATTATTATTATTATTATTATTATTATTATTATTATTATTATTATTATTATTATATTTTCGGTGTTAAAAGAAAGGGAGCATCAAATGTATATATTTTTCAAATACGAGTTTTTTTATTCACATATCGTTTTCAAATTTGTTATATAGAGTTTACAATGGAATTAATTTGGAGTGTAGTCCTTGCACTATTGTCTTTGTTAATTTTTTTCTTCTGAAGAGGACAATAGATACAGAATATTCCTCATACTATGCACGAAAAAATGAAGTCACTATAACTATTGTCCTCAAAATGAACACACACACAATGAAGTCAGAGGCACGCCGTAGCGTAGTGGTTCAGGCACTGCGCTACAAACCGGAAGGTCGAGGGTTCGAGACCCGGTGGGATCAGGATTTTTAATCTGATCCAAAACTTCTGGCGGCACCATGGCCCTGGGGTCGATTCAGCCTCTAACAGAAATGAGTACCAGACGCTTGTTCTGGGGATAAAGACGGCCGTCACGCAAGGCTGACATCCAGTGCCGATTGTCCAGAAAAGTTGGAGCCCTAACCTCCTACTACCCCAAGGATCTCCTGAGGCACTGTAGTGCTATACCTTTACCTTTAACTTGAACCAAGCAAGTCCTGATATCACATTCGGCCAAAATATTTTGTCGGTTTATGTCTAAATACCTCTTTCTTATTTTTCTCCACTCATTCTTGCTATTAACAATCCCTTTTCCCCATACCCAACCCATCCCAATCTTTTGGAGTTCTGTCCTAACCTCGTCTGCCCAGAATTTCACATTTGCGTTCCTAATTTGGTGGTAGTAACAAATTACTCTGAGAATTGTTTGTTCACATTGGATTGTCTGCAACCAGTACTTGAGTACACGAATTTTGCAGTTTATGTCGTCCTGAAATGACCCAAATTCATATACAATTCCACTGTTAGAAACGACTTTACTAAGTCCTGTAATATATGTTAGAAAATGAGTATATACCTTATTTAGTATTTTCGTTCTTTAAAATCCCCAGATCTCACAACCATAGTGCATTACTGGCCTCACCATCGCTCCATACACTTTTTCTAATGTACTAACTGGAATATCAGGCACCCTACCCAGAATACTGAGAATACTATTAAGTTGTCCCCTCCCTTTGAATAATACTATATCAATATGTTTCTTCCACTTTCCGTTCATTTTCAACGTCGTACCAAGATATTCAAAATGTTTCACGTTTTGAAGTATTTGATCTGTGTATTTCCATTCCTCTGCTCTACCATAAACCGTCCCATTTTTAAACGTCATTGTTTTTGTCTTACTAATATTTACAGTCAATCCCCAATTCCTGCAGTATATTTCCAGTAGGTCAAGACCTCTTTGCAATCCCTTGATTATCTTGGAACAGATAGTTTTTGTACAGTGTACAGTCAGATTGCTGATATATGATATTGAATAAAGTATATCAATCTCTCAGGATAATATTTTTTTTCTAAAAGCGTCCGTTAAACAACCTTGACAAAACCAGCCGGGATTTCTGTATGTTCTTAGTCATTCAAAATTTCTCTGCAGGCGGAAGAATTGCGAAGCTCTGTTTGTTGCTACACGTGATGTCATATACGGCAGTGTACACGGGTCAGCGTCCCACGTCCCATTCCCCTCTACACTCATAGATAGCAGTGTCACGTGGTCTATTCCTGCATAAACACGACTGCAGTGCTCTCCATCAACAATTGTACTTACTCCTTGAACGGGTAATACAGACCTCTATAACAGGGGCTTTATCCCATTTCTTCATTCCACTTGGAATCATGCCGGACACGAGTAAAGCGTTTACATTCTCTTTACTTAGTTTTAAGGGTGCGAGTGAACTCTGCCGACAAACCTATAAGGAAATGTCGACAAACCTATAAGGAAATGTTACGTCATACATAGAGGACAATTTTTTTTGTTAGGAATATGTACTCCCAAATATGTAATTTATGATTTTTTTCTCATCGATCAGGGTACGCATTACGTCACGTATCCATGTCCTATACTTATTCCGACGAGCTAAGTTTCAGCTGAACTGTAAACAATCTTGCATAAGGTATCCGCCGACTACGTCTATTGGGGGAAACGTGGTGCTACATTTACCCGCCATATGACTGAATTGTGAAAGAAACTGCTATCGACAGAAGATTGTTCTTAGGCGACATCGTATTTTACGGGAAATAAGACTAAATACAAGGTAAAAATGGTACCAATAATTAAGAACACCCATTTGTTATTTATATTTTACAAAAATTGTATATGGGCCTACCTAATCAGAAGTTTACGCTTTTTCCATGATGTCGACAGATATCCTTCATTTGCAATTTTCATTATGAGCAGGATATATGTTCTATGCTGACTCACCTGTAAATTCTGCTATTATTAACATCATATCCTAAATGGCTAATGAAGGACACGTTTCATTAAACTTAAAAAAAAATTCAAAATAATTTGTTTCTCTCCGCATTTCAAATGGTATCTTTACCAATGTTTTAAGAATTTCTACAGAAAGCGGCCATTTTGAAACACACAAATCCCAACGCATTATGCATTTCGCATGCGTAAGAATAGAACAATGATTAATTAATATATTTAAAATTGTAATTATAAATTTTAAGATTTTCCCAAGTAGCTTACAGGCCTATATACATGTGCTAGATAATATACATTTATATTATATTTATTTCATTTCTTTCAAGTGTTAGAGAACTACATTTTCTTATACGCTTAAAAGAACATATGATGAAAGTTAAAAATTAAATTGTACTTGTTGGTAGGTGCCGTCATCCTCAACTTTGTTAATATATTGTATATAAAATTAACTGGAGCGCTTTCGGAAGTTACCTTCCACCTTCTGCAGGTTGAGTTTCCGCTACTTGTTGTTGTGTACGGTGATGTATACTGTTTGTAGCAGCAACAAGTAGCGGAAACTCAACCTGCAGAAGAATGAAGGTAACTTCCGAAAGCGCTCCAGTTAATTGTATATACAATATATTAACAAAGTTGAGGACGACAGCACCTACTAACAGGTACAATTTAATTTTTAACTTTCATCATATGACTTCACCTCAGCGGAATTTTACTAGTATTGATTAAAAGAACATTCTTCGACTAGTGAAAATGCAGTCGTACACCTGGATTGTTTACAATAGAACTGGAACTTAGATCGGATGAGGTATAGTGTTTTCTTTGGGAAGGTGTCAAAATTATTATATATGGATCTAGAATTGTCTGAAGAGCTCAGTTGATTGGCTGAATGCAAGATGTGTTTCAGCAGAACAAACAGAATCCTATCATGCTCAGATAGTTGAAGGATCGTTGCTGCGACGGTATGAATGAGGCACACGGCTGTCTGTTTAAAAATGACAAAAATATGTATTTTACTAAAATATATTTTGTGTACAATTGCTTTTAATTCAATATCCGAACCTTACAGACAAGCATCTTAACCAATGTGCAGAACTCCCAGGCGACCTGTTCGGGAGTATATGTTCCTTAACAAAAACTTACCTTCCTAACTAACTAACTCACTCACTGACATTATCGAACCCGTAGGTTCATGGCCGAGCGGACATACGCTCTCCATACATCCCTATCCTGAGGTGTTTTCCAATCATCCCTTGTATAACCTACTTCCCTCAAATCATAGTTAATGTTATTCTCCCTCCTCATTCTTGGTCTACTAACTGGGCGTTTTCCCACTGGTTTTTCTACAAGAAGCTTCCATTCACGTCTTTGATTCCCCATTCTCACCACATGTCCTGCCCATCGCAGTCTACGAGACTTAACTGTTCTTATTATATCTGGCTTCCTATAATTACCTTGTAGTTCACTCTTATGTCGTCTTCTCCATTACCTGTCTGTTCGTCTCACTTTGGTCCAAAAATTTTCCTAAGGACTTTATTCTCAAATACGCGTAATCTCCTTTCCTCCCTTAAAGTAAGAGTCCATGTTTCGCATCCACATAATATAACTGGTAGAATAACAGTTTTATATATTTTCAGTTTAACATTTTTTGAAATGAGTTGGGACAACAAGAGTCTCTGTAATGCATAATAGCACGCATTTCAAGAATTGAGCCTATGTTTAATTTTTTTGTGCATCTCATTCCTATTTCTGATTACGTATTGTTCCTAGGTATTTGAATTCAACCACTTCCTCAAAAAAAAAATCCTCATTTGTCATTAGCTGTCCATTTCCATTATATTTATATGTATGATTATCCTGTCTGCATGACCTATCGTTTGTGCAGGTTTGTCGCTGAGGTTCAGGTACACTCTATACATAAAATTGCTTACCTTTCAGTAACCAACATCTTGTTATTTTGTGCTTGAAGAGAAATTATTGCTGCAGCTTTCGATAAGTCGATGTACGTCATTGTACGGCACAATCCAATGGCACTCACAAACTTTTCCAAAGTCATTCTATTTGCAATAGATTTGGGAACTTCGAGTTCATTTGATGCATCCGTAATAAGTTCTCTTAATTTTTGTATCTTGTTGAGGCTCGAGTTATTGTCTTGTGTTTCAAGAAAGAAAGGACTCAGAGGCTGGTCTGGCGGAGCCTCCATGCGTATGTATGGAATTATAGGTTTTTTGTTTCCAGGACGTCGTGTTGGAGGTGGACGTGTTGTACATTTTACGTTCGTGTTAGCTTCCTTTAATGCCATTCTATGCTTAAGCCGAGGTGCCTTAGTAATCTCTTCAGAACTTTGTGAAGAATCATCATCAAACAGCGTATCTTCACTACCAATGTCCTGAAAAATTCAGGGAAATATATTATTGTTGACTATTTAACGCTTGCCACAAATTCTAGTCAATGACCAATCACGTTTCAATGAATGTTATTTTACAACCAATGACAATCTTGTTTCACCTCGCTCTTTATCGATTTCTCTTTATCACGTCCTGCTTTTGTGATAAAGAAAGCTCCTCCTTTTTAATGTTCTGAACAGGCCAAAGCATTATTTTTCTCCAACAAATACATTGAATATAGCAAATAATGAAAAGATTCCTTGATTTTACTGAGTTGTTTACTAAAAAAATAAACGAATAACCCGTAATATTGATTATGAAATATAGTTTGATGTGTTTCATTATTTCTCCACTTGGGTGCACTCTTACAATATTGCGATCTTATTTGGCAATAAATAATATGATGAAGCAGCAGTGAATAAACATAACCTCAGGTTTCTGATTTGTTTTCAAACATCGCCGTTTACGTTAAATATATAAATATTTTAAAATAACTATAGCTAAACAATGATTAGTGAGTAAACAGCTTAATTTTATTCGTGAAATAGTCCTAAAAATGCCACTCTTGACTTCCAAATTATCTAGATAAATTGGAAATCACTCGTCGCATTACTTATGAAAACGTTATGCACTATCCCTGTTATAAATGGACTACAGGACACGGGCTAATAGCCCAAAAGGTTGTAAACTAGGCCAATATATCTTTTTAATTTCTTTCTTTGTAGTTTTCTTTCGTTTACACTGTTCTTCCTTTTTGTTTAACTTTCTTAACCATTTTATCTTATTCACACATACAAACACAAGACAGGAAACACACCCAGACCCAAGGCGGATATTTAAAATCCCCTACCCCGCCGGGAATCGAACCCGGGTCGCCGGAGTGGAAGGTAGGGACTCTACCGACTACGCCACGGCGACGGACTGACAATTGATTTTAACAACTTAAACAAAAACGCAGTCGGTGGGAATCAAACCTACGCTCCCAGAGGGAATCTGATTTCTAGTCAGACGCCTTAACCGCTCGGACACAACTGCTGACATATCGAAGGTTATTATTTATTTATGACTAACTTATTTTCTGATACCTTCATGCGCCATTCCATGCCATAATGCCAACAGTGAATATTCAATCGGAGAACAAGTGATTTTCAGCGTATTATTGGCCAATATGATAACAAATGTTCCATCCAGAGTCAATTACCAACTTACATATAAAGGGATTCTGTCCCAAGAGTCCATCTACATTAGTTTGGGCAACTTAGGGTGAGAATATGGGCGAGTTAGTAAACCAGATTAGTTTAGCATTCACTTGTTTGTAAGCACGTATTTGTGATAAGTTGGCTACACTGTAACTAATAAATGCATTACATTGGAAATTATGTTGACTTCAGGTTATCTTGAGTTCAATTCTCACTAACTTTTAAGGGATTTTTCACACTTTTTTAGGGGGAATGGAAATATAGGGGCCTATATATATATTTATCTCAGACTTTTTAACTCATGCCCCAAATGGTAGTCAATACCCAATCACGTTTCATTGCATTTTGTTTTACATCCAATGGCAGTCGTGTTTCATCTCGTTCTCTATCGATTTCACTTTATCAGCTCCTGCTTTTGTGATAAATAAAGTTCCTCCTTTATAATATTCTGAATAAGTCAGAGCATTATTTTGCAGTGACTGACTCTCCAACAGTTACATTGAATATAGCAAATAATGAACAGATTCCTTGATTTTATTGAGTTGTTTACTAAAAAGTAAGACATCATAAGACAATAAACTTTTGCGAAATAAATACTTGGGAGGCTTACGAACTTTAGCAATTAAATATATATCATGACTTATTACTCGCATTTGATTAAAAATTTTAAATCACATATATTCACCACGTCCTGCTTAAAATGTTATATATATATATATATATATATATATATATGCGTGTGTGTGTATGTAGTCTGACCAACGGATCTGTGCCCCCATAAGATATGCCAACTGAACACTATTTTCTTCTCTACCTCGGTAAATCATATCCCTCCCTGAATCTTATTCTCTTTTTCTTTCGCCCCTACCACTACTTACACTTTTGAGCCATCTTGTTGAAGGACAGATTTTGTCCTTGCGTGGTGGGATGGGAACTCACAGAAGAAACGCACAGAACGGCGTGTGTACACTGTACAGGCGTTAACTTTTCTAAGAAAGTCTGCAGCGCTGAAGGGGCCAGATCCGTTTGTCCGACAAATTATATATCCATCCATAGTAATTCTGCCCGAGGGCAGGTCCTTCACTGCAATCATAGCATTTTCATGCTATGCTTGCAGCTTTACTAGGGAATTGTAGGTGTGGTAGTTTCCCGTTGCTTTCCACACCGGTGAAGGATGATGATGGTGATAATGATAAGGGTGAGAATGAGGATGATGGCCATATGATTTCGGGACCGTTTGGGCCTTAAAGTTTTCCTGACATTTGTCTTACAGGTGAGGAAAAACCCAGATAAAAGCCTCACCCAGAAAAATTGCCCCGACCGGGGATCGAACCCGGGCCCGCTGCGTGACAAGGCAGCACGCTACCTCGAGACCACAGTGGTGGACAAATATATATTATTATTTGTTGCTAAGTGTAAACAATTAATCACAACAACGAAATAAATAACCGTTACTACTATAATGTAAATATTCTCTTTAGAATGCTTACTTTATACAGAAGTCACGAGATGGCACTACGATCGATGTCCCGTTGCCTCTCATGAATAGAGAATTATATATAAGGGTAGAAAAATAAATGTTTGTGTTGGAGCACGCAAAAATATAAAGTTAAAAGTCTCTGGTTCAGATCCCGGCTCAGGCCTTTATTTTTCTTTTCACATTATATATATATACACACACACACATGTGTGTATGTGTCTGTGTGCTATACCGGGCTGCATATTTTTGTTTTTCTTCATCACACTCGTAATATGCAATGAATTAAAAAAGTAAGGTAGAGTTAGTTAACCTGAAAAATTGTATCATTAAGAGCGTGGGTTAACCCGAAGCTATAATTTAAAAATAATTCTAGTGGTCGCGATGTTTGTTTTGTCGCAACGTACCTAGACATATGACATTTGATTAAAAAAATAAATATATATGCCGTAAACCACCCAAATCGGAATGCGTGTACAAACTCGATTTACTCAGGAATTCGCTTAGTTTTCGCAGTTCCTGTGTGACGGAAGTTTTAAATTATATAACACTTACATCAGAAAATGTAACATATTAAAGTTTCAAAATGTGCAATGTGTGGAAACTTACCTTGATTTGTACATGTTGAAACTTGAGATCCATGTATGTATCATGATCTTGTGGAGGGACGAGGTGTCGAATGATGGGCTTCACAGATCTGAGATTTAGGGAGATATAGGAACTGACTGATGCCTGAGTCCTGTTGTGCAGATGCAGATTTACTATTACTCTGCTGTTTGTTTCCGACTGTAGAATTTCCATATCACCACTTTCACCACAGGTACTCAGTCTTGTCACAGAAACCCTCTGTAATATCACAATATTAAACATATTTTGAATATCCATCCATAGTAATTCTGCCCGAGGGCAGGTCCTTCACTGCAATCATAGCATTTCCATGCTGTGCTTTGCAGCTTTACTAGGGAATTGTAGGTATGGTAGCTTCCCGTTGCTTTCCACACCGGTGAAGGATGATAATGATAAGGATTGTGATGATGGCCGGATGATTTCCGGTGACGTTGGGCCCTAAGCTTCCTGACAGTTGTCTTACATGTGAGGAAAAAACCCGAAAAAAAATCACCCAGGAGCCTGTCCCGACCAGGAATCGAACCCGGGCCCACTGCGTGACAAGGCAGCACGTTACCCGAGACCACAGCGGTGGACATTTTGAATATAACTAATAAAATTTGCTATTAATTCATTTTTGACAATGTCTACTTATCAAATAAATATAAAAACTCCATGGCGTGACAGGCTGGCCTCACATTCACATGTGTTAATCACAGAAGAAGACGATGTCCAATTAGTGTAGAAGTGACATGTGGTCAGAATGTCGGGTCTCCCAGCCGTTGAAGCTGGTTTTCACAACCTGGATCCGTTGCTAATTGTAGCTATCCATATGCATCACGATGCTAATGGACACCGGTTTGATACTGGTCGAAATTCCATGAGAAAATTTCTTCCCCCATACTTACTTACTTACCTACTTACTTACTCACTTGCATTATCGAACCCGTAGGTTCATGGCCGCGCGGGCATAAGCACTCCATACATCCCTATCCTGAACTAATGCTTTCCAATCATTCCCTGTATAATCTACTTCTCTCAAATCGTAGTTAATGTTGTTCTCCCGCCTCATTCTTTGTCTACCAACCGGGCGTTTTCCCTCCCACTTTCCTACAAGAAGCTTCTATGCACGTCTTTGATTCCCCATACGCGCAACATGTCCTGCCCATCGCAGTCTACGAGACTTGACTGTTCTTATTATCTTATTATATCTGGCTTCCTATAAAGACCATGCAGTTCATTGTTAGTAGTCTTCTCCATTCACCTGTCTGTTCATATTTCTTCCCCATGGGACTCGAATCAGCGCAAGTCCTATAGCAATTGTAGGTGTGGTAGCTTCCCGTTGCTTTCCTCACCGGTGAAGGATGATGATGATGATGACAATGATAAGGATGATGGCCATATGATTTCGGGGACCGTTTGGGCCTTAAAGTTTTCCTGACATTTTTCTTACAGATGAGGAAAAACCCGATAAAAACCTCATCCAGAAAAACTGCCTCGACCGGGGATCGAACCCGGGCCCCCTGCGTGACAAGGCAGCATGCTATCTCGAGACCACAGCGGTGAACTATAATAATAATAATAATAATAATAATAATAATAATAATAATAATAATAATAATAATAATAATAATAATAATAATAATAATAATAATAATGATTAACTAAATCACTGGCACTGTCAAACCAATAGGTTCATGTCCGCTCGGACATAGTCTCTCCATAAATCTGTATCCTGAGCTAATGTTTTCCAATCATCCCCTATATAAATTTACTTCCCTCATATCATGGTTGTCCACCGCTGTGGTCTCGAGGTAGCGTGCTGCCTTTTCACGCAGCATGCCCGGGTTCGATCCCCGGTCGGGGCAGTTTTTCTAGGTGAGGTTTTTATCGGGGTTTTTCCTCGCCTGTAAGACAAATGTCAGGAAAACTTTACGGCCCAAACGGTCCCCGAAATCATATGGCCATCGTCATCATCCTTCTCATTATCATCATCATCCTTCACCGGTGTGGAAAGCAACGGGAAGCTACCACACCTACAATTCCCTAGTAAAACTGCAAGCATAGCATGAAAATGCCATGATTGCAGTGAAGGACCTGCCTTCGGGCAGAATTACTATGGATGGGTATCATGGTTAATGTTAACTCCCACCCCATTCTTGGTCTACCAACTGGGCGTTTTCCCTCTGGATTTCCTAAAAGAAGCTTCTATGCCCCTCTTTCATTTCCCAATCTTGCCACATGTCCTGCTCATCGTAGTCTACGAGACTTAACTGTTATTAATATATCAAGTTCCCTATAGAATAGAATAGAATATGGAATTTATTGCCTTTTTTTTCAGAATAAAGAAAATACATATGCATTTACATTGCGCACGGGCCTGCTTGGCCGTACGTGCATTATTTTTCCATGAATAAAAAAATAAAACTAATAATATAAACAAATACCTACAAATACACCTGTATCAAACAACAATAACAGGCTACATATAAGTAAAATCTATGTCTGCACTAAATCAAAATAATACATATCTACATTCATCCACATTCCGTACATTAATATTAAAAAAAAATGCTAGAAAACAAATTAGAAAAAAAAAGCACACACACATACACCCACACACCCCACACACATATACACACCGCACGCTCATACCCCCCTCCCCCCGGCCCTGCAGACATTAAGTGCACTATCATGATTAAAGATCGAAAACAAAGACCATATTGAGATTCTTCTTATTGTTTAATACATATATCCTTAATCTACAATTTTGTTATATCTCAATTTTCTTACTGTACCCAAAAATTTGCATGTTTTTGATTCACTCTCGATCCGTCCTAAAAGATCCCAACACGCCACTCTCCCTCGATCCGACTTGAGAAATCTCTCCGGCAGCATCTGTAATCTAAGTTGTTCTGTCTCTCTACAGAATGCTATAATATGCTGCCAGTTTTCATGGTCATCGCATAGTGAGCATAGTTTAATGCCTTCCTCATTTGTTAAATTATGGGCCATCCATCCCCCCAAATGAAACCATGCAATAGCACTTTTATCATCCCCATCCAAAGAGTCAATATATTTCTCCCTTCCCCACGAAAGTTTCAGTTCTGTCTGCAGGGTGAGCGATATTTTCTGACTACACTCTGCTTCTATATACTGTCTGTCTATATCGATTAGTCTCTTCTTAACTGTCCTCCAAACATTTCTATTATTCCGCGTACTCCTCTCCCATACCCAACCCTCCCTATGCCCTTCAATCCCCTTTCTACACCGATTACCCAATCTCCCGAAACACACTGCCTTTTCTGTTCATTGTAAACACTCTGCTCTAAGCGAGTCCTGATTCCCGTTTATTATGTCCAACCAATACTTAATAGCCATAATTTTGCCCCTTATTGTGTCCGAAAATGTACCGAATTCCTTCAGTATGCCACAATTTGAAGTCCCCGTTGCTAATCTCATTGCTTTCTTAAGAAACATAGGTTGAATTTTATCTAGTGTCCCCGTTCGTTCCCAACCCCATAATTCTGAGCCATACAGCATGGTCGCTCTCACAGTCGAAGAATAAACCTGTTCTAGTGTACGCATCGGTATGTTTCGCAATTTTGACATATTATTAAGCATTTCGCTTGTCCGGCACCTAGCTCTCATTGTTGCATGTCATGTAGTTCACTGCTATGTAGTCGTCTCTATTCACCTATCTATTCATCTCTCTTTGGTCCAAAACATTTCCTGTGAAGTTTATTCTCAAATATTAGTAATCTTTACTGCTCCCTTAAATTAAGAGTCCATGTTTCACAATCATATATTAATTTCTTTTAGAGAAACATTTGGGATGACAAGAATCCCTGTAATGCATAATTCATGCATTTCCAGAATCGAGTCTGTTTAATTTCTTCGTGTATCTCATTCTTGTTTGTACATTATTTATAGGTATTTGAGTCCAGTCACTTCTTAAACATTTTCCTAATTTTTATTAATGATAATACTAATAATAATAATAATAACAATAATAATAATAATAGTTATAATAAACATACACTGAAGAAATCTTCACATTCATTTCCTCCTGGTGGACATCGTTTTGAATTTGGGAGCCCAAAATGGTATTCTGGAGCATTTTGACAGTTCGAAAAATTCCTAGTTTTAAGTATCTCGTAGAAATTCTTACTTCCACAAATATTAATGTTTGGATACAAGTTGTCATGTGCCAGAGCAATTGCTCTTGGAACTTTTGTAATTTCGTAGGAAACCTCGCATCTTCCAAAAAAGAGAATTCTGAAACAGATAGAACACAATATTAATGTCGGCGAAAGTGGCTGTTCATTTTTTTTTCTAAGCACAAATAAAATCATATCCAGCCAAGTCTACAGATATTAGCAAGTAAATGCAGTGGAAATCAAGCTATGGAAACTTTCTTTATAGTACTGTTATCTATGACCAATCCTCTCCACTCGGTACATGATTTGAACTTATGCTAAATTTAATGTATTTTATTATGTGTTGACGTAGGCTATACTTGCAATACTTGCAATAAATTACTATAAACTATTTTTTAAATGCGATTTTCTCAATAATTAAAATAATAGTGTTGTACTTACCTCTTTTAGTTTGTAACTATTAGTGGCCTGAGCAGATTTAGATTTGGAGTCTGTAGGAGTTGATACGAACAATTGGTATGCAATTCCTTGAATTAAATTAACTTCAGATTTCTTTAAACCTCTCTTCACTGCGACACTCTCGATCTGAAAATTGAAACGTTCTCTTAACACATGACAACATTCTTGTTCATATTTAACATACTATTTTTCAATTAATTTATAACCCTTTTCAAGATTTTGGGATAAAATAAAAATTAAAATAATAAACTAGATGACGCTAGGATTTTTATGGCCTAAATCAGTAGCGGTTTCTGCTTTAACTAACTGAGGGTTCACTAGATTATTCTTAAAACTGTCTTTAAATTAATTTAATACGATGGCAAAGACCGAGAAAGTCGACTCAAGCTGTTTCGTTGGAGACTCGTATTAGGTAGATCCCGGGTTCAAACCCCAGTGCCGAACAATTTGACAAAGATTCTCCTGATTTTCCTCAATCCTCAAGAGAAATGCTGGATTGGAATTTCACTACCAGGCCCTTTTCAACATTTCATTGTACAATGACAAAAAGATTAAAAAAGACGCTATCTGACCTCGTAGTTTAAAGCGTCTACAAATAAAAATAAATAGGAAGCATAGGCGATTTAGAAATTACGCTAAATAACTACCACTGAAATAACAAGCGCATTTCTCTCGCCATAACAACTCTTACAACATGATATTTCCCGATAGACTCCTTAGTTTCCGTCGAGAATTCGTGTGGCACTGCGTTGGTCGATTCACCAGCGACAAGAGGCATGAAAGTAAGCTGCTTTTCCGTCGCCGCTCGTAGCTGAAGAGCCTACAAACTGATTTCAGGAGGTTTCATGCAGAGAAAATTAAGCGATCCTGCCAGATATTTCCCCGGTTGAAATAAATAGCCGATTCAAATTAGTTACATATTAAAGGAAATAAAGTACTAATGCATTATTTGTTATAATTATTCACTAATTTTAATAAAATAAAATATCCTTTGGATTCTGTGGACTATAAGTATTGAACATAAAGGACGCGCCGCCAATGGTCTAAAGTATGTTGACTTTAAACAGTTTGAAATAGGCTATTATACTGTAAAGTAGGCACTAAAGCTACTAACTTAGGCTTTTCAAGCGTGTAATATCTCGTAATATTACTATCATTAGCAACAAAATAGAAGTAAGAATTGATGCAGCGTCGAAAAATGATGTAATTATCTGTTTATGAGAAGACGATTTTTAAGTTAAAATGAATGTACTATAAACAGAAACATATGTAATCTTCCCTAATTGCTCAATAAAACATATCTAATAACGTGGCAACATGTATCTGTCAAATTGAGTTCGGTTATACGCAGGGCTAGTGGATTCCACACCAAAATAAACGCTACAGGTTAGGTTCTACGTGGAATAGTGAGATAGGTGGGAAGTAGTATGCAGTCCTGCGCAGTTTCGTCCTATTATTTTATAACTGTGTAATGTGCTCAGGGAGTAACATTATTTTCAGTTTTGAAACACGTATTACAGGTATTTGTGGACTTATAAAGTGTGCATTGTTTATATTTGTTTCTATGTGTTTGCTAGCATCGGCAATACTGCATGGTGTAAATTGTATTTTATTATACAATTTTGTAATTTTTCTGAATTTTTGCGGCAATAACTATACCTGGTCCCGTCTTGAAGTTGTGTTCCTATTGCTCCCGTACCTTGTCCATGCAATTGTTGTTTATATCGTTTCAATAGACAGGTCGTCATGTACTTGAAGGATTCGGTGTAGGATCCGGTAGCCCTGATTATAGGATAATCTATCTAAGTAACTCACTGACACTATCGAACCCGTAGGTTCATGGCCACGTGGACTTAAGCCCACCATACATCCCTATCCTGAGCTAATATTTTCCAATCATCTCCTGTACAGTCTACTTCCTTCATCCCTCCATAGTAATTCTGCCCGAAGGCAGGTCTTTCACTGCAAGCATAGCATTTTCATGCTATGCTTGCAGCTTTACTAGGGAATTGTAGGTGTGGTAGCTTCCCGTTGTTTTCCACACCGGCGAAGGATGATGATGATGATGATGATGATAAGGATGATGATGGCCATATGATTTCGGGACCGTTTGGACCTTAAAGTTTTCCAGACATTTATCTTACAGGTGAGGAAAACCCCCGATAAAAACCTCACCCAGAAAAACTGCCCCGACCGGATCGAACCCGGGCTCTCTGCGTGACAAGGCAGCACGCTACCTCGAGACCACAGCGGTGGACTACTTCCTTCAAACCATTGTTAATATTAATCTCCCACCTCATTCAATGTCTACCATATGTTCCCTCTGGTTTTCTTACAAGAAACCCCATGCCCTTCTTGCATTCCACATTCATGCTACATAACCTGCCCGTCGTAGTCTACGAGACAATCTATCTAGGGGGATATAATTCAGAATTATTGCTTACGCCCTTATTCGAGGAACGTCTTCAATTACGAAATTAATGAAAATAATGAGTTTATTTTTTTTTCCTTAGTTAAACCTCTCCCCCTTTGCAGATATTTTACATCAACACGCCTGCTGGGCAATGAAGTTAATAACTGTAGTATGTCTCATTATTGCCTCAAAATACAATAATGATAACTTTTTACATTATTTCGTTGCTCTGATAAATTAAAAAAAAAAACTTTGGCGCGACTGGCTTAAGGGCCTTGGCCTATTACACGTCCTGCTGGTATCACATCCAATGTGTTAATCAAGAAGTGACGATAATACAGCCAGAATAGGGGTCACATATTGGTCAGTGTTTTGGGTTCCGCAGCCGTTATAACTAGTTCCTCTCTCTCCGGAGCCGTTATATATTTTAGCAACCCAAATATCTCACGTTTCTGGATAAGAGCTGGTCATATGCTGGAAGAAACTCCATGAGAACACTGATTTTCACATTTGAACTCGAACAAGCGTTAGTCCAGTAGGTTCCACAAAACATGATGCCTTAAACCGCTCGGCTGAGGCGCAGCACGATAAAAATTTGAAGACCTTCGGAATTTTTCAAGACCTAATAGACCTGGAATATGAGAAATTTATGTAGATTTATTTAATTAAATAATTCGCTGGCATTATCGATCCCAGCGGTTCATTGGTCGTGCGGATATATGCTCTCCACGTCTCTATCCGTAGGTCATGTCTTACAATCACACTCTTATAATTAAATTCCTCAAGTCATGGTTAATGTTATTCTACACTCTCAGTCTCGGCTTACCGACTGGGCCTTTACCGCTGGTTTTCCTACACGGAATTTTCCTTGCCAATGCTTCATTCGCCATCCGGGCACATGTCCCCACCCATCACACCGTCTACGAGACTTAACTGTTCTTATTATAATCTGATTTCTCATAAAGATAATGTAGTTTTAATCATTCGCTGTTGGTTCGTCTCACTTTTGGTCCAAAGATGGACCTAAGAAGACTTTTTTCATCCATTCTTGTAATCTTTCCTCCCTTCCCTTGAAACTAAGAGATTATGTTTTCCCATCCATAACTGTAAGAATAACCATTTTATATATTTTTAGTTTAATAATATTAAAAATAATAGTGACTATTTAACTCATGCCCCAAATGGGAGTCAATGACCAATCACGTTTCAATTATTTCTGTTTTACAACCAATCAGAGTCGTGTTTCACGAAATATTTATCAGTGTTATAATTACCATATATTAAACAAAGCTCCTCGTTTTTAATATTCTTGAGCAGGTCTGACCGTTATTTTGCAGTGACTGAGCCTAGTAGAAAGACGTTACGGCTAACCAGTTGTATATATAGTGCATACATGTTCAACATTTGTAGCAATTTATTTACTTGCTTCGAAATCTATACACCAAAAAAAGAAACCACTGTTTGACTTTCTTAAATGTATTTTTTCCCAGGTAATAATCCAGAAAATTATAATTGTAATATTTACCATCATACGACATCAGAAATGAATTAATATACAGATTGGATGTTTCATTTTTTCTTCCACTAGAGAGCATTTTACAATATTGCGTTCCTTTGGCAATAAATAGTATGATCTGGTTGCAGTGATAAACAAAAGAAGCAGTAGAAGCGTACCTATCGTTTCTCATTTGTTTTTCAAAACATCGCCGTTTGCATTAAATATATAAATATTTTGAAATAAACTACAGTTAAATAATGATTTGATGTGAGTATAAACAGCTTAATTTTATTCGTTAAATAGTCCTAACAAATGCCACTCTTGATTTCCAAATTCTCTAGATAAATTCACTCCTCACTTCGTGAGTCGTGAATTTATCGATAATTTGGAAATACTCTCGTGGCATTACTTATGATAATACTAGCTTTAATTTTACCTGGCAGAGTTAAAGCCTTAAGGCCTTGTCTAGCACTCAAACCAGTTAAAAAATATTTCTTACATAAAAATTCAATATACATGGTACGTCTACAATATATGTTATTATTCACAAATATTTTAATCTAATTTGACGATTGGAAATATAAAATGCACAAGATAGAAAAGTCCACATAAAAATATAACTATTATGACATAGAATAAATTTAGTTGTCGAGAAAAAATTGATTATTTAACGAACATGTATTTGTATAAAAACTGACTTATAATTGCGGCAACCCCTAATATCTTGAGGATGAAATTCTAGGAGCGGGCAGAGGCTAATGTGAAAGAAGAGTATGAGGAAGTGCTATGAAGAGGGATTTGTTAGCAGACTGTTATCTTGCGACCAAATGTCAAAATATATGGTAAGAAAGATAAGTTCTCAAATCTGGACGCCAGGTAACTAGGAGTGTAAGGAATTGATATATAAGAGAAGTTGGAAGTGAAAAAGAATCCTTGTGATTCATAATAGCATGCCTTAACAGAGTTGAGCACATGTTTTAGCTCAATTAAGAGTAAATTTTCGGCCCAAAAACACGAATCAGATACACTGTGTAAAATGACATCTTAAAGTACAATTGGTAAACTCTTCAACTTGTTAGTCGTTGTAACCTTTCATGAAACTTGCACCTAAAAATTAATTTTGTATATTTCATCAGGGAAAAAAAAAATTGTATTGAAACCTAAAAGTATTATGAGACATTAAACGTAGGGTTGAATACTCACGCTGTGACGACCAAGCAGTACGGAGACTGTTGAACTTGAGACGGGCATTTCCTTGTGACTTTCCTCGGAGTGTTGTGTTGGTGCCAACCATCCTTCCGGCAAATTCTCATGTATTCTTACATGTAACTCATGTTCTGAATCTGTACAAGAAAATACTCTCCTACAGCGGTAATCATATTAACACACATGTTCTACAGCAGTCATTAAACTTAACAGTGGTGTTATTCCTTTAATTGCCCACCTCAACTAGAATATCTGGTTATTATCCTCATTTTACAACAATTATAAATTTTTACTCTTATTACTTAAATTACCTAAAATTATTTAAATAATCAGTTATACATAAGGCGAGTCCCTGTTGCAAATTACCTCTTAAAGTTGGGTTCTTTTAAGACCTGTTTCAAAACACACTTGTGTTTCATCTTCAGCTTGTCCACATAGAAACGAGTGCGTTTGGAAACATGTCCTAAATCAAATAATAGTTTTAAAAAACTAAAACGACACGCTTTATTAGAAAACCGAACTAAAAAGTGAAACACATAATAATAATTTCCAAACACGCTTGGGATAAAATTAAAGTGGTCAACAAAAAAAATCCTCTTCAAACATATCTAGAATAAAACTAGTTTATCAACAAAAAAAGAAAATAATTTTACCATCCAAAAGCGTGGAAGTGCTTTATATCAACTTAATATATTGATAATAAACAGATATTGGTAAAAAGTAAAGAAAATGTAAAAAATCTAATAAAGCACCACACGCTTTTGATGTTAAAATTATTTTCTTTTTATTATAAACTCCAGTTTTATTCTAGATGTGTTGGAGATGATTTTTTTTGTTGACCACTTTAATTTTATCCCAAGCGTGTTGGAAATTAAAATTATTTTTTCTTGTTTAGTACGGTTTTCTAATAAAGCGTGGTGGTTTTAGTTTTTTAAAACTATATTTATTTTTATTTTTTTGTTTTAGTTTTACTATTTTACAACATAAGATAAAAATATAAATATCTTTAAATTCGATACTATTGTAGTATGAGCTAAAATTAATACTCTTCTAAAAAAATCCTCCCAGCCGGATTTGAAACAGCGACCTATGGATTACTGAAAATTTTATATCACTAGAGAGTTTTTCGGACCTTTTGAAATCCAGAATGGGTTGAGAGCCAAGGAGATGCACTATCTCCTCTCCTTATTTAATTTTGTACTAGGAGCATGCCATTAAATCTTTAGAGAATGAGGGAAGCTTACAAACTCAATGGTATTAATAAGCTGTTAGTGTATGCTGATGATGTAGTATGTTGGCCGATAGCGAGGAGAATACTAAAGGACAACACGCACACACCATTGAGTAACACTAAGAAATTAGGACTGGAAGTAAATATCAATTAAAACTAAATATATGGTGTACACGTTAGAGAATTCATTAAATAATGGAAATGGACAGCTAATGACAAAAATGAGGGAAAATTTTGAGGAAGTGGCTGAATTCAAATACCTAGGAACAATAATCACAAGTAGGAATGAGATGCACAAAGAAATTAAACATAGGCTCAATTCTGGAAATGCGTGCTATTATGCATTGCAGAGACTCTTATGTCCCAACTCCTTTCAAAAAACGTTAAACTGAAAATATATAAAACTGTTATTCTACCAATTATATTATATGGTGCGAAACATGGACTCTTACTTTAAGAGAGGCAAAGGAGATTACAAGTATTTGAGAATAAAGTAACTTAGGAAATTTTTGGCCAAAGAGAGACGAACAGACAGGTGAATGGAGAAGACTACTTAACAATGAACTAACATGGTCTTTATAGGTATAATAAGAACAGTTAAGTCTCGTAAGACTGCGATGGGCAAGGACATGTTGCACGTATGGGGAATGGAGAGTCCTTGCATGGAAGCTTCTTGTAGGAAAGCCAGAGGGAAAACGCCCAGTTGGTAGACCAAGAATGAGGTGGGAGAAATAACATTAACTATGATTTGGGGGAGGTGGGATTATACAGGGGATGATTGGAAAGCATTAGCTCAGGATAGGGATGTATGGAGAACTTAGTGTCCGTGCGGCCATGAACCTACGGGTTCGATAGTGCCAGTGAGTAAGTAAGTATTTATCACTAGAGTTCACCGCTCTACCAACTGAGCACTTACACAACGATTAACTAAAAAAGTCGATAAGTCCGCAACCTATTATATCAGTTTTAATTTTTTTGATTTTCTGATGATTCTGGCCAGGATTTTTAAAAACAAATATGAAAAATATTGTAATTGTCACGGGTCCTTTAAAAGTATCACAAGTTTCAAGTCGATCCAATGTTTCTAAGGTGTGTGAAAATCCGTGTTCAAAGATTTCCGTTACATATATACAAAAGACACTTTTTATTTTCTGATGATTCTGGCTAGGATTTTAGGAAAAAAACATGAAATTATTGTATTGTCACGGATCCTTTACAAGTATACAAAGTTCAAGTCGATCCAATGATTTTAAGTGGGTGAAAATCACGTTGAAATATATCCGTTACATAGATTAGATAGATAGATACAGGTCAAGTTAATATAAAGCGTGTAAAAACTGAACTTTTGTGAGGTAAGATGCAACAGACTCACCTTATTTATTAAGTTGAACCTCATAATGTTGCTTCCTACTGCAATTTTATAATAATCGACTTTTGTCTTTAAATTTGTGTGCGAGAATGATCACTCTTGTTGTATCATCCTCCTTCAGATTCTTGAATATCTGGTTTTATAAATGCAGATTTCTCTAAGCGACTTACAGTCACTTTCTAAAGCGATATTTAACAGGAAACACTTTTTAAGACATCGCCTGTAATGATACAAAAGATGCGTGTTTTAAAATTGAATTAATCGTTAGAGAAATATAATAATTCGAACAAATAACCCACCTAAATTATCTAAGGTGTGAAATTAGGTAAAATGATACCGCTACAGTCCTCAAGATGTCCATGGGTTAGTAGAAGGTTAAGGCTACCACATTTTTAGACAATCAATACAATATGTCAGCCAGGTTGTCAACCCTGAACGACCGTCGCGTTTACCCCCAGACAAATACTCTGGTACTCATTAACGTTAGAGGCTGAGTCAACCCCAGGGCCAGAAGGTGCCGCCAGAAGGTTTTGGGACAGTTTAAAAATCCTCACCGCCCGGGACTCGAACCTTCCACTTTCCGGCTTTTAGCATATAGCTTTAACATACGGCATGCCCTTGTGATGAAAGTTAATTGATTTAAAACCTTTTTTTGGGGGGGGAGAAAAATTATATATATATATATATATATATATATATATATATATATATATATATAGGGTGGGCCGAAAAAAACTCATTTTTTTATTTCGAAGTTGTTATAGCGCGTAAAAGTTGCTAATTATATAGACAAAAGGAAATAAAAAAATCAAAATCGGTTGACAAATTCCGGTCGCGCAAAGGCTCTAAAATTTGACAAAATATGAAAAAACTTCATTTTTGAGATTACTTCTTTAATATTTCATTTAGATGTTTTCGTAATGTAATATTTTGTAACGTCTTCAAATAGAGTCTAAAACCATTGTGTTTTAATTTGGTTTAGATCAATTGATATCTTGCGGTCGCGCATAAGCTCCAAAGTTTACCAGAATAATCAACAAGTTATATTTTTACGCATTTTTGGTATTTGATAAATAACTTCCAGAGTATTGATTGTCTGATTCCACAGATAGACATAAACGTGCTTAGCAAAGATCAGCAATACCTACGTGATATTAAAAAAAATTGCAAAAATGAAGTTTATTTTTCATATTTTGCCAAACTTCAGAGCCTTTGCGCGGACCGGAAGATGTCAACCGATTTTGATAATTTTTTATTTTATTTTTAGCTATATAATTCGCAACTTTTTTCGCGCTATTACAACTTCGAAATAAAAAATTGAGTTTTTTCGGCCCCACCCTAATATATATATACATTATGTACACAAATGAAATTTTATAAGATTGTTAGATTCTGGCTGTATCTACTCTTATAATACAATTTTATGGTTTCGAATCGTGTACAATAACTAAAAGTGTAAGATCATGAACACATTCTGCAGAGATGAAATTAGTGGTGGTGGTGGTGGTGGTGGTGGTAGTGGTAGTAGTATTTTTTTTACATGGGGATTAAGGCTGGACTATTTAACTCACGCCCCAAATGGGAGTCAATGACCAATCACGTTTCAATGATTTCTGTTTTACAACCAATCACAGTCGTGTTTCACCAAATATTTATCAACATTAAATTTACCATATTAAAGAAAGCTCCTCCTTTTTAATATTCTGAACAGGTCTGACCATTATTTTGCAGTGACTGACTCTGTAAGAGATCCGGCTACCAGATTGTATATATAGTGCATGGATGTCAACACATAGCGCTTGCAGGAGTTAATATAAAAACATTTGTAGCATTTGATTATACCACCCCCCAAAAAAAAAACACTGTTTGCACTTTCTTAAATGTATTTTTTCCCAGGTAACAATCCAGAAAAATATAATTGTCATATTTACATCATACGACACCAGAAATGAATTAATATGCAGTTTGACGTGTTTCATTTTTTCTCCACTAGAGAGCATTCTTACAATATTGCGTTCCTTTGGCAATAAATAGTATGATCTGGTTGCAGTGATATACAAAAGAAGCAATTGAAGCGTACCAATCGTTTCTCATTTGTTTTCAAACATCGCCGTTTATATTAAATATATAAATATTTTGAAATAAACTATAGTTAAATAATGATTTGTGGAGTAAACAGCTTAATTTTATTCGTTAAATAGTCCTAACAAATGCCACTCTTGATTTCCAAATTCCCTAGATAAATGGAAATCACTCGTGGCATTACTTATGATAAATGAAGACATGAAACTTTCAGATGAGCTATGAATATTTTCACAGTTAATGACTGCATAGATGAAAATAAAACAAATTAGAAATATAAATTTGACAGAACGTCAGAGAATACATTACCAATTATGATAATGAATTATCAGACGATCGGGTAAAGGGATTTTAGTAGACTACGTTCGAGGTGATTTTGCGATAGAGACAGGAACAGGTGATATCACTTTGAGGTGAGAAGAAAATGAAGATGAAATATATGACTAATCTAAGCCAATGTCATTCTGAATTTTTATAGTTTATAGATAGTTCTATAAGTATTATATTAATTTGAAAGTGTAGCGTTAAAATTATGTGTGTTTCAGGCCACATAAATCGATTACAATTGTCCAGTGACCACATATTATTTTCGTAATCATTTTGTGATATCTGATAGCTAATATATAAATTGTTATTGAAAGAATCATGAATAATAAGTTTAAAGTGAATTATTAATTTGCAATAGAGGAGTGTAGTATATAAAACATACTTTACGCTCTTTGGCAGAAAAAAAACTTACGGGGAGCCTAAGATTGAATACCGAAACGTGCCCAAATATGTTTGTTTCAAGAAGTAAGTAATGTTTCTTTCAATTTTTTGCGTAGTGTATTGACCACACATATAACTGAACTCATGAGGGCAGGTCAGTCAATCTTGTCTTTAAAAACTCATATTTAATATGAGAAAATATAAAAAATGTGAAACTCGATATTTAATGTGGACAAAATATAATAATATAAGAGAACAGACAAGCAAAACCAACATTTAAAAAATACAAAATTTCCATACGTAAGTCAGAAGAGAGAGGTAATGGTCACAATACAAGATTTATTTGATGAACACTCTGTAGTTTAATGGAAGCTTCGGATTCAGCATCACTAAGCTAACCCATATTCGATGCAGCTTTTCTGACACCTCGAAAAAAAAAATTGTTTTTGTTGACCAATACAATTATAGCTTTAAAACTCCAAACAGTTCCTGTGTTTGTGCTAGATTTTACAAATATATCCATCCATAGTAATTCTGCCCGAAGGCAGGTCCTTCACTGCAATCATAGCATTTTCATGCTATGCTTGCAGCTTTACTAGGGAATTGTGTAGGTGTGGTAGCTTCCCGTTGCTTTCCGCACCGGTGAAGGATGATGATGATAATGATAATGGTAAGGATGATAATGATAAGGATGATGGCCATATGATTTCGGGGACCGTTTGGGCCTTAAAGTTTTCCTGATATTTGTCTTACAGGTGAGGAAAAACCCCGATAAAAACCTCACCCAGAAAAACCGCCCCGACCGGGGATCGAACCCGGGCCCGCTGCGTGACAAGGCAGCACCCTACCTCGAGGCCACAGCGGTGGACTATATAATATATAATCTCCAAATTTTTACTTAAAAATTGTGAAGTGATAAATCTGAAATCAAGGACATTGTTTTACTTCTTCATTAACAATATATGATGGGAAATATGGTATTATAAATGTCCATCATGTCCACCGCTGTGGTCTCGGGTTAGCGTGCTGCCTTGTCATGCAGCGGGCCCGGGTTCGATCCCCGGTCGGGACAGTTTTTCTGGGTGAGGTTTTTAACGGGGGTTTTCCTCACCTGTAAGACAAATGTCAGGAAAACTTTAAGGGCCAAACGGTCCCCGAAATCATATGGCCATTGCAATCATCATCATTCATATTCATCTTAGGTTAAGCTTAGGATTAGGGACTCTCCTGGCGCACCATTAACATCATCACCCATCATATCATGGGGGAACGTAACCCCGCCTTCCAGGCGCCCCAATCTCGGAAGTGGGTTACAAGTACGCCATGCCAGGAGAGAAACCAGGAATGTCGAAAGACAAACCTGGGGCATTTGAAAAAAAAAAAAGTCCATCATGGAGGAAACTGCGTGAACTATGCGAATTCGTCACAAAGTTGAATTTATTGTCCGATTTTGCTGATTTGCGGAATATATCTTTCTTTTGTTAATTAAATATTAAGTGCGTAGTTACGTTCTGAGAGAACATGGCAGTCTTTAGAGCGATTTTTGAATTAAAGCTTTCAGGCAAACAACCATTCCTAATTGTCGTATTTCGCTGATTTTTGATAATGGAATTCTCGTTTTACTTCAATGGCATATACCGTGTTTCATTTAGGAAAATTGAAAACTGTGGCCTCTAGCGATTTTCAAATGTTCGCTTCAGGTTAATCCCCCAATATTAATGGTCCTATTTTGCCGGTTAACGAATTAGGCTATATTTTCCTTAATTGATTACTATACCATGATCATTTTCGGTGTGTAGTAGGTACGATTGATAAATATTTGTAAAGAAAATATTTCAGAAATATTTTCTTGGATCTATGTATCTACACTGGCGGAACACCCAAAGCGGCTAATATAATTGGAGGGCATCTATTATTAACCTTTTAGGTAATACTGGTCCATCACTCTCTGCCTCCCTTCTTCCACTCCCTTTAAAAAATAATTAAGTTCTAAAGCAATAAACTGAAAATGATAAATTTATTCTCAGTGTTGGGTCTTAGTCTCTCCTTTGTTAGCAGTTACTGGACCAACTTAATTTAGTTACGGTTATTAACTAAATATGTCATTAATTTTATGCGATCAACACACCGACCAAATGAGACATCTAGTAGGCAATTAAGTTATTAAAAGGATATAGAAGATAGATAAAATTTTGCTTAGAGGCCTCTTTATTCAGGCTTAAGGCTGTTTTACGATCCTCAAAATATTCAGACTCGAGACCCACGGCTTAAAGTCCCTCCCAGAGGACTTTCCCCTTGGATTTTTCCATCCTAAAAAATCCTTCGACCATGGTCAGATTTGAACCAGCGACCGTCGGGACAACAATGTTTTCATGGATATAACCTCAAAATCTTCGTTCCTTCAGAATTTTCTAAAAACTCAAGAGACAATTTTTTATACATTTTTGTACGACTTATGGTGGAATCACCAATATTATGTTCATCACTTCTTTCAGAAATGCTCAAATTGATAAGGATTTTACTCATAATCTATAAACGATAACTCCAGATGACTTGTTCAGTTGGCAGGGCTAACCTGACGGTTCCATTAAAAACTACCGTATTTGCTGCCTTCGGGATATAATGATCTATAAAAAAAGAATTGTCCTTACCTTAAACAAAGATACTGTTGACAGCATCTCTCTGGACCCTGATCTCACCTCTGTAGAGTATTCCTGCATGTTGGCCTGCCACAAGGTCGGAAAATCCAGCCACTGTTCTTCCTTCCAGGGAATACGTGTATTCTTGACGAGGTCTGAATCCTAAGTTATATCATAATATTAATTACATTCCAACACAAAATTCACAGCAAGTAACTGAAAATTGTTAACTTCGTCCATTACCGGTTAAAAAAATCAACATTATTTGATTTTCTAGTTATTTATTTTAGGTTTTCTTGCTGTTCATTAGCAATTCTGGTAAATATTTTAGATGGTGCATTAATATTATTTTTAATATGCATTAAATCACTTTTTGTATTATTATCTTTGTTAATATATCACTTCAGTTCTATCCACTTTATTTATACGGTGGTACACTGTGTACGAGACAGCCACGCTACCCCAAGAACACAGGAGTGCATAATATAATAATAATAATAATAATATATAATAATAATAATAATACATAATAATAATAATAAGAATAATAATTATAATAATAATAATTATTATTATATATAATAAAATAAAAAATAACAATAATAATAAAATAACAACAATAATAACCATAATAATAAAAACAATAATAATAATAACAATAATAATGATAGTAGTAATATTTTTTAAGCAGTATGACAACGGAGATTGGAAAGATACATTTGGAAGAGAATGACAGTAGATTAATTGATCGCAGGAAGATGTCATACATTGAAAAACCTGGTAAATAATAGTAATAATAATAATAATAATAATTATTATTATTATTATTACTGTTATTACTATTTATTTATTTACACTGACAGAGTTAAAGCCGAAAAGCCTACTCATGCTCTCAACCACTAAAAATACTATGCAGGGTGCTCTAAAATTCCCCTTACAAACTTCTAGGACTTGTAGAGGGGACTGAGTTGATAATATTTAGAATTGGAAACCATGTCCGGTAACTTACTGTTTCCGTGCTACAGCCGTTTGAAAACAAGCATTGCCTGTACGTACGTCACGTATCTCAACAAGTAATAGCTTCGCGATTCGTCTAAATCGAAAATGTCCCTATCGAGTATTCCAAGACTTGGGTGATTTTTAAAAAAAAAAATCAAAATTTTTCGAAATTTTGAAAACTGTAAAAATTGCATTATTAATGCAAGTCATAATTTAGTTTCCATTTTTTTCTTTGGCTATTAATGAGTTGATTTGTAAAACAAATGATGTACTGTGTCATGCCTCATAATAAATTACTTGCAAAAGCTGTCACGTTAAAAATATGTTTTCAAACGGCTGTAGCACGGAAACGGTAAGTTTCCGGACATGGTTTCCAATTCGAAATATTATCAACACAGTCCACTCTACAAGTCCTAGAAGTTTGTAAGGGGAATTCTAGAGCATCCTGTATACATAAAAATACATGAGATGAAAACACATAATTAATAATTATAAGTAGATAATAATTAGATGGGAGGATGACACAATGAACGATCTAAGGAAAATGAAAGTGACTAGTTTGATTATGGCAGGAGACAGATTGGCATGGAGGAGGATTGTTGAGAAGGCCAAAACTTTCACCTTTGAAGTTATCGTGATGGTGATGATGATAAAGTAGATAATTATACAATTTAAACTAAATTTAAATTATTGAATTCAACATCATTGGACAAACGAAAAATAATAAAACCTTCAATTAAATCGCTGATATTCAATTACAGAGGAAATATAATTAAATTTATTTTAAAGTAGGTTAATATGGGGATGTCTCTAATCTCTTGAGGTAAGGAGTTCCGTAGCCTAGCAGCAGATACGGTATAGGAGTAGTCCTGTATTGTGGGATGCCATGTAGGAGGTTCTAATTTGAACGTGTACAGAAATCGTGATTGGAAAATTAGCAGAATAAAATGTGAGCATGTATGATACAAATAAAGCAAAAAAAAAAGTTTTTTTAAATGTCAGACAGATTACATTTAAGAGATGAATTGGTACTACTACTGAATTTAAAATATCGACTCATCTGTTATTACTAAAGAGACAATTCAAATACTTAGAAATGATTCTAACGTAAACTAAATTTATAACTGATTGCAAAATTATCGCGTGTAGCATACGACAGGAAGTATCTAAACATCCAAAACACTGATACAAACAACACTTTATTTCAGGTCTATAACTAGGGGTTGGAACATAGAGTGAGAGGTAGCCTTTAGGCTCTAAGATGACTAATAAGTAGCGATCCCCAACCGTGAGTTAACAGCGAGCGGAAGCATGTATATGGCATTCTATTTGTTTTTCTTATTTTTCTCAAATATGGCCATTTTCTTTAGTTGAATCTTGTCGTCTCTTTGGCGTCATTTTTTTGGTTACTATGGAAACAATTTAATTGTGACGATGCGGATATTAGGGGCGAACTCGACAACGAAAAAATAATATATTTTTAATAGCGGTAAATACTAGAGTAACTGGTGCAATCTCTTAGAAGAGACGAAATCGCTTCTAATACTCTCTAATTTGCTTTAGAATACAACGGTGTACGAGGAAAGAATAAAACACAGGTTTAGAATATGTAAGGCGAACTCGACAAAGCTGTGCGTAGTCACGTTATTGTCGTGCTCTTTCACTGGCTCTACACAAGGCGTGTCCAACTTTTTTTTTTTTTTTGGAAAAGGGCCACTGTCGTTAAGGTGAATTGGTTTCGGGCCACATGATCAGATTTCTTTACCGTATTAAATAGGATCTAAGCTAAACAAATTAATTTAAATGTAAAATAGCTAATGTAGGCCTATTATGTTATTTTTATTAAAATATTAATCATTCAAATTTTATTAAAACAGTAACTATTAACATATTATTATACTGACTCTACAATGTGAGGGAACAACTGCAAACTGGAAACTAACTTGAAATGTACAAAATGTAACAATAATAAAACATCTGGCACACACTCGCCTTTGAAAATAGTAACCGCGCGGTGAACAATGTATGGAGATTACAAAGCGTTGCGCGGTAGGTAGGATCATAAATAAAAATGTGGGCTGGGTGTTTCTTAAAACGGTTGTGATTTTTCCATGATTTGAGTAAGAGGACGAGTAGGATGAACTTTCGCAAACACATGTGTTGGAAACAGAAAAAGTATTGCTCTTTCAAGGTTATCTTATTCCAAATAGAATTACTTATTTCTTAAATTATATTAGACAAGATTGCAATTATCACTGCGGGCCTAATCCGATATGATAGAGCAAATATCATTGCGGGCCGCATGCGATGGAATCGAGGGCCGCGGTTTGGAAACACCTGTTCTACACGCCTGTACAAGTTAGTATCTACAACATGGCTGGGCGTCTAGATACTGGGCGCGCCTCTCTTTGTGTACAGTTTTCTATCCCTTAGTTGCATTCATAAACGGTATGAAGTCTGGTCAGTGGGGTACAATGCTATTTTCGTCACCAATATATTTATAACTCACTAGCATTATCGAACCCGTAGGTTTATGATTGCGAGGACATAAGCTCTCCATACATCCATATCCTGAGCTAACGTTTTCCCTGTATAATCTACTTCTCTCAAATCATGGTTAATGTTATTCTCCCACCTCATTCTTGGTCTATCAATTAGATTTTTTTTTGTTTTCATACAAGAAGCTTCCATGCCCTCTTTCATTACCCAATCGTGCCAAATGTCCTGCCTCTCCCAGCCTAGGGGACTTAACTGTTATTAAGAAGAAAAGGATGTAAATGCAAAAAATATCTACATTTTAAAGAATTTTAGGGTTAATAAATTCTATCTTCAAGCCACAGTTAGTCTAAAAACATTCAAGACTAAAAGTGTATAAAACACTGGCTCTTCCAACTATTTTGTATGGTAGCGAAGTATGGACGTTGAAACTGAAGGATATACAGAGACTTAGATCTGCTGAAATGAGATACCTTCGGAGGACTGCAGGATACACACTATTAGATCACAAAAAAATGAAGACACCTTAGAAGAATTACACATGGAACCTTTAGAAAACAAAATTTCTGATTATATGTCAAGATGGATGCAACATGTTCATCGAATGGAAGATCACAAGATACCCAAACAAATGTTAAGATATCAACCTACAGGAAGAAGAAGACCAGGACGTCCACTCAAAAGACTTCTGGATGGTGTTTCTCTTGAGGCCGAAACAGGTCAACAAATGACCTAAATTCGTGAATGTACTATGATGATGATGATGATCATGATGATGCTATTTGGTTTCCTATAAAGATCAGATAGCTCGCTGTTAAGCAGTCTTCCCCATTCGCCTCTCTGTTCACCTCTCTTTGGTCCAAAATTTGTCCTAACAACTTTATTCTCTAATACTCATAACATTTTCTCCTCCCTTAATGTAAGAATCCATATTTCGCACCCATCCATATAACTGGGAGAATGACAGTTTTATATTTGTTTAGTTTAACGTTTTTTTTTAGAAGTTGTGACGACAAGAGTCCCTGTAATGCATAATAGCTAGCATTTTCAGAATTGAGCATATGTTTAATTTCTTTGAGTATCTCATTCCTAATTGTAATTAATTATTGTTCTCAGGTATTTGAATTCAACCACTTTTTCAAGATTCATTTGTCATTAACTGTCCATTTCCGTTATACAATGTATTTCTGTGTGTGAACATATATTTAGTTTTATTGATGTTTACTTCCAGTCCCAATTTCTTAAGTATTACTCAATAGATTTGCGTGTTCGCCCTTAGTATTTCCTCACTATCGCCTTAATACTGTTTCATCAGCATAAACTAACAACATTAGATAGCTATATGTTTATATCTTAAATTTTTGTCATTGGCATTTTTGATGCCTAGTGAATAGGATTGATGGGATTGTAAGAATTAAAAAAAAAATATTTTCATGAGATCGAATTCAATTCCTTGGGGATTCGCTAATAATAAATAACTGTACCGTAATAATTACATAATCTACTGCTTTCCATTGTGAAGAAACTCGTAACTAGTCTTCAGAACACCTGTACGGTAAAACGTGGTACAGAAACAAGTACACATATGTATGATCTGTACTTGACATATAATTGCTTTATGCGATAATAGACTTAGCAGTAGCGAAGTGGAGCCCCAGACTCACGTTGCGTGATTTCAAGCGAAACGTTATATCGCTTAGTGCCCGCGGCCAGTTTCTCCTAAAATAAAAGATGCTTAGAGGTTTTTGTCGTCGACCGGTCGCGTGAATTCTGATTTCCTCGTTCCAATGCGCTAATTGCAGAGTCGTATACTGTGCCCCTGGATATTTCTGTAACTCTGTATGTATCAGATATTCCCACGCCACTCCGACCGTGGCGAAAGTGGACCAATTCATAATCATGTCATTTATCAGAAATTAATTATCGATCGAAATAGACTTGTTGGCTAATGATTATCACGCTTCTCTCTTCTTGAGAGACTCACAGGTTCAAATCCGGCCGGGATTTACGATTTCTTTTTCAGCGAGTAAAGTTCATAGAAAAACTTGGTTGGAGATAAAGATTAGATTTTAGATTAGATTTATTTAGCCTGGTGGATTTAAGGCCATGTGTCTTTCTCTTCTAATCACCAGGACAAACATATATTACATCAGAATATAACAATCTCAATTAACTCTAATATTAAATACTAAATAAAAATTTGATCATAAAGATACTATCTATTATAGTCACGCATCGTAATGTTAGTTAAAAATAAGACTAAACTAATAATAAAATGTAAACATTAAATTGTCCCTGTCTAATGTATATAAAAACAAAGAAAAATAATGAGATATAGAAAACTAATTTTACGATTATACAATATTTAAAATACAAATGAAAATATTTGTTATTCTTAATATTATTTTCATAAATAATTTAATTTGTTAATTGTTAAAAGAATACTATTAATGAGGTGTATAATTTAGTGTGTTATTAAATAATTCTTTAGTTTGTTTTTGAAGGATGTTATAGTTTGACAGTCTCTGTCATAGGGCGGAAGGGAATTCCATGTTTTAGTAAGTGAGACCGTAAAAGATAATGAATACTATACAGTGTGATGAGGAGGGATATAAAGGACAATGTGCTGATGGGATCGAGTGTCAAGATTATGTATGTCGGATAATCTGATGAAGCGGCGTGATAAATAATTAGGCGATGATGTGTGAAGTATTTTATAGAGAATGGATAGTGAATGGACAGAGGTTGGCTGATGATAGAGCTAAATGGAGAAATTTCATTACGTGCCTATGCTCCAGCTAGGAGCGAAAGGAAATGGTGATGATCGTGATGGATGTTCTTAGAATGGGTTCTTTGTAAGACGGCAAAACCGCGGATATAATATCGTAGATTTATGATACGTAAAAGAAACAGAAACCTGAAATAAAATGCCTCCGAAATTTGTTTTGTCTAATGACACCACGTTGTCTTTTATGACATTTTTGGCTTTCTCCCCTGGCATTGGCGGAATTGTAATCCATTTCTTAGTTTGGGGCACCTGGTAGACGGAGTTTACGTTACCCGATGATATGATGGGTGATAAATGATAATGAAGCGCCAGGAGAGTTCTTAACATAAACTTTACCTAAATTCCAGACCATGGGCAACCACAGGAATAATTCCCTTTAAGAAAAAATCCTGTGGTCTGACCGGGAATCGAACCCGGGTCCTCATGAACAGTAGTCAGTAACGATGACCACTAGCCCATGAGACTGGTCCGGCTTCTAAGAATTAAAATTGGCAGTTTCCTTCCAAATTACAATTGCGAAATTATCGTTCTAAAGTTTCCATGCCCCTCTTTCGTTCTCCATTCGTACCACAAGTCCTGCCTGTCACGGTCTACGAGTCTCAACAGTTCTTACTAAAGCTGGTTTCTCATAAATATCACGTATCTCACGGTTAAGTAGTTTTCTCCATTCACCTGTCTGTGCATCTCTCCTGTGTCCAAAATTTTTCCTAAGAACTTTATCCTTTATTAAAGTAAGAGTCTATATTTCACAACCATATAATATAATTGAAGGATGCAGTTTTATAAATTTTTAATCCAACATTTTTATAGAGAAGTAGGGATTCCAAGATTCTCTATAACCCTGTAATACGCCTATTTCCAGAATAGGACCTATGTTCAAATTCTTTCTGCACCTCATTCCTGTTTGTTCTTACTGTACCTAGGTACTTGAATTCGACACATCTTACATTTTTTTCTCATTTTCAGTACGTAACTAACGAAACTACTTATGCAGCATTAAAATAAAACTGGAAAGTTATTCTACAAAAATCAGAGAAATTGGACAATTTGAATTGGGCTTTACCTGAAACCATAATTTGAAAACCACTCCAGTGGCAGTCTTGTTTCTTCTAGCAACTTACCTGAACATAAGCAATTTAATTAGCAATGTAAATATATAATGTCAACAACATATCAGAAATGGGGTTTGGAAATCAACAAAAACGAAACAGAGTATTTAAAAAATGACCCAGATGAATTATATACTGATGGGGTAATGATAAAGAAGAGCGATAGTTTCTGTTATTTGGGAATTATAGAGAAAAATGGAACATAAAATAAAGAAATAGCAAAAATGATTAGTAATGGAAGAAAAACCATAAGAATGTTAAACTCTGTACTATGGAGTAAAAACATCATTAACAGAACAAAACAAGGGTAATTTATAAATCCATACTAGAAAGTATAATGTATATGGATCGGAAGTTTGGACAATCACACAACAACATGTCAACAGAATAACTTCAGTTGAAATGGATTTTTGAAGAAGAGCTGCCAGAAAATCCTGACTGGAAAAAATTAGAAATACTAAAATTAGAAAATGGTTGAATGCAGAAATAAATAAAATGGATGAGATCGAACACAGAACGCTAAAATGGTATGGACACGTAAGAAAAATGCAGGGTGGAAGACTAGCAAGGGCCGTCTGTGCATGGAAAATTGAAAGAAGGAACAGAAAAGGGAGACCAAGAACAACCTGGAAGAACAACATTCAAAATTCAATGAGGAAATTTGGTGTAACAGATGAAGACACAGGGGACAGAGAACGATGGAGAACTTTAATTAAGGGAAATTTGTGAATGTTTGTTGCAAACTGATAGTCTATAAGTCCGTAGTCATTTATATCTATTTATTTACTTTTATTCATGTTAATTACTAAGAATTGGTTGGAGAAAACCCTTAATGATGAGGAATATTCTCACATTGAATGAATTAAATATATAATCTGTAGCCTTCTTCTTCTTCTTCTGCTTCATGAAATTAGGCCTTTTGACCTGTTTTCACATCAAGTGGGATTTAATGAATCCTCCCATCTAGTAAATGGGCGTCCAACATTTCTATGTCCTATTGGTTTGTACTTTAGTAACAGCTGAGGGATTCTATCTATAGGCATTCTCTTGATATGTTCATACCAGTTGTTTCTCATGTTGTCGATTCTATTTGTTAAATTGAAAATATTTAAGTCCTTCCTAATATCCTCATTTCTTTTCTTGTCCAAAATTGTCACACTTGCTACTGAACGTAGGAACTTAATTTCTGCAGTTTCTATTTTCCTTCTGTCTGAACGTTTAAGAGTCCAATTTTCACTTGCATATGTTAAGACAGGCACTGCCATAATTTTGTAAAATTTTAGTTGTGTGCTCCTCAAAGTGTTATTTTTCAGTGTCCGTCTTATAGTGCCACACATTCTGTAAAATATATTTAATTTAATACTAATATCTTCCTTCTGGCAGTATGATACGTTGCATCCTAAATAATTAAAATTGTTCACATGTTGTATTATACTGTTATTAATACTGATTTTACACCTCATATGGTCTTTCCCGTTGAATGCCATTACTTTCGATTTACTTTCAGAGATTGTCATATTGAATTTATTTGCTATTTCGTTTAATTTATATGCTGCTATTTGTAAATTGTCTTCTGAAGAGCTAAGGATTGTCTGATCGTCTGCAAACAGTATGGTATTTAGAATCGTACCGCCAACTTTAAACTCTGTGGTTAAATTTTATTGCCATCGTACAATGATCTCGTCTATATATATACTAAAGAGCGTAGCCTATACCAGCAAATTCGGCCCATCATTTTGACTTCCTGAGGAATTTGGTCAGTTTACGCAGTACCTGCGTGATGAACTTTTTATGGAAAACCCCCGGGGAATATACCATTATTAATAACATTCTAATGGGAACTTGTCACCGGAGATAATAACATAATTAAATTGACGAGAAAGAGATCGTATCTACGGGTTCTATAACACATAGATTTGGAGTGTTATTCCCTGCTCAGCAAGGATAGGCCTATTGGTGGTGGACCAAACCGGGATTTTTCGGTTTTTTCTCGGGATTCTCTCGTTTCCCGAATTTCATGCCACCAACATTCTACACTCATTTTGCCTTCCCCATTATATCATTTAATCTTCATTCATTCATTTCATTCAGTGTTCACCTCATTCATTTTAGGTAAAATATTCTGATTTAGCAAACCACAGAAGTTTAAATATGTGATTGATATGACCTAATGGGAGGCCACAGGTCAATACTCCATAACGCTACATTGTCAGATGATACCACAACTATCAACTTTGTTACTATTTTTTAAAATAAACACTATAAAGGCCAGTGAACAATGCTACCTTAAACTTTACAAAATGGTATAAGCCTATATTTCAACATTATTAAAATATATCTTTGATCTAGCAAACAGTGTTAAAATTGCATTGACCTAGGCTTTCACGGCCGGAGTTGCTATGATGTTCTTGAAGAAGTTTTCCGGGCTGTAGGCCGTGGTTTCGAGGCTTGAAGTTCTCCGACGTTTCGGGCGAAACGTCGGGGCAACCCTTGAGGGTGCCAGACGCAGTCTCTGGCGAAACGTCGGGGAACTTCAAGCCTTGAGACCAATGCCTACAGCCCGGAAATCTTCAAGATCATCATAGTGTTAAAATTATTAAAAAAAAACATCAGGGTGTTTATGCCGCACTCTCTACTTCCTCATGACTCCGAGCTTGAATATGTCAATATAGGACAGAATAGGGTCAAATCGGAGGGTTGTACCCCCTCCTCGAGGTTCTGGGCCAAGCCCAAATAAATGGCTGTATGTGTCGTGTGTTTCTTGATGTGTGTAGAAACCTGGAACACCATGACAGACTTCGTAACACCGTAGAGCAGATTTCATTTCATTCATTCCATAGGTGGGAAAATATAAATAGTATTTCAGGTAGCAGTTTTAAGGCAGTTTGTCCTTCCAGTTTAAATAAGATAGAACAGGTTTTTAGTTTCTTAATAGGTGTACAAGTAGATGGAACTCTCTCAGGTGCATGCTGTTGCCGAGGCGTGCTTAGTGGAGTCAATAATTTCCTCTTCGACGGTCCGAGTTCGATACTTGGCGGGGTAGTTTTGTAGTGTGTTTGTATGCCATGAAATTGTGTCAGAAAGGGGAAGAAACTACGAAAAAGTGTAAAGAAAGGGTAAAAGAAAATACAAGAAGAAAGAAGTATTAAAATGAAGTGTTGACATTTTTATTTTCGTTCTACGCCTTTTAAAGAAACGAGCCTATTCTTGAGACAAAAGTGATTTACTATACATAATGAAGAGCTTTCAAAATATAACTCTGTGTTATGAAACAGTCACAGAATGAATTATTCTCTTGAAAGTGAAAAATCTCATAAAACAATCGAAGTAGCGTTACCTTGTACAAGTGCAGTTACCCCATATGAGGGCTTCAGATCAAAAGTGGACCAAGTCCGTATTTTACTCTTTTAATAAAAACTGATATAAGTTTAAGTAATACATTTAATTGCAGATGAAGAATTAAACATTAGCTTTTACAGTGAAAAAGAACAAATTCAATATTTGGTTCACCATTGCTCTGAAGAATTATTAATATTTTATAACCAAATTCACATAAAATTAGAATTTTCAATTTTTGAACTTGGTCCACTTTTGCTCTGAACCCCTCATGTATACAGACTGAAGAGAAAAGTCTGTCACGCAGGAACTGTGTAAACTGGGCGAATTCCTCAACAAGTTGAATATAGTTCGGATATTGCTAGCTTATGTAATCCATACATAGGTACTATATATTTATTTTGGCTATTTAATTCATGCCCCCAGATGGTAGTCAATGACCAATCACGTTTCGTAAATTTTGTTTTACAACCAGTGACAGTCGTGATTCACCTCACTCTTATCGATTTCTCTTTATCAGCTCCGGCTTTTTCGATAAAGAAAGCTCCTTTTTAATATTCTGAACAGGTCAGAGCATTATTTTGCAGTGACTCACTCTCCAAAAAAATATTGAATATATCAAATAATAAACGGATCATTGATTTTACTGAGTTGATTACTAAAAATAAATTATAACCTAATATTTTGATAGGTTTCCATTATTTCTTCCACTGGGTTTCACTTTCAAGAGAATATTCATTCTGTGACTGTTTCATAACACAGAGTTATATTTTGAAAGCTCTTCATTATGTATACGTAAATATTCACCATGTATAGTAAATATCATGTTAGTAAATATTCACCATGTAGCAGTGAATATCACAACCTCACATTTCTTGATTTGGTTTTAACTTCACCGTTTACATTATATGTAAAGAGTGTAACAGGACCTCACCGACAAAATGATAGGGATGATAGGCCATGCAGAGGATCATTTTCTGTGAAGGAACACACAGTCGCAAACACTTCGTTTATGAGTTATGCGCAGATGAAAATGTTTACCCAGCAAGGGTCGGAATTGAATACAAACAATTGTACACACCATAATTGTATTGACTATTAACTCATGCCCCAAATGGGAGTCAATGACATATCACATTTCAATGATTTTTATTTACAACCAATCACAGTCGTGTTTCGCCTAAAATTTACTAACTGAAAGTTTATCATAATAAAAAGAGCACCTCATTTTTAACATTCTGAATAGGCCATAGCATTAATTTGCAGTGACTAACTCTCTAAGAAATACGGCTACCAGATGTATATATAGTGCGTGAATGTCAACACGTGTGCGAATACGAGAGATAATATAAAAAACATTTGTAACAATTGATTTACCACAAAAAAACACTGTTTGCACTTTCTTAAATGAATCATTTTCCAGGAAATAACGCAGAAAAATATAATTGACATATTTATATCATAGGACATCAGAAATTAATTTAATACCTATAAGGTTTGTTATAAATTTCTCCACTAGGGTGCATTCTTACAAACATTGCGGTCTTTTGGCAATAAAAATATTATGATCTGGTTGCAGTGATCGAACAAAAAGAAGCAAATGAAGCGTACCAATCGTTTCTCAATTGTTTTCAAACATCGCCGTTTACTTTAAATATATAAATATTTTAAAATTACTGTAGTTAATAATGATTTGTGAGTATACAGCTATATTTTATTCGTTAAATAGTCCTAAACAAATGCCACTCTTGATTTCCAAATTCTCTAGAAAAATTCCACTCCTCACTTCGTGAGTCGTGAATTTATCGATAATTTGGAAATCCTCATGCATCACTGCATGATAGGACAGCACGCCGATCATGGCAGGATTCTTTTTGACGTCGTCAAAACACTTATTGTTTGAAAACTTATTGTAAATAAAATTCTGAATCGTGTACAAATTGTTTGTATTCAATTCCGACACTTACGGGTGAACACATTCACTGCGCATAACTCATAAACGACGTGTTTGCGACTATATGTTCCTTCACATCTTACGATCCTCATTGCATGACCTATTATCCCTATAATTTATTCGGTGAGGTCCCTGTTACACCCTGTATAGATATTTTAAAATACCGGAACTATATTTATTATAGTGATTTTTTAGTAAACATCATAATTTTATTCGTTAATAGTCCTAACAAATCCCATTCTTGGTTTCCAACTCCTGTAGATAAATTTGAAATGACTCATAGCATTACGTATGATAATACCATCATAATTTTTAAGCTTTTAGGGTTAATAAATTCTATTTTTAAGCCACAGTTAGCCCAAAAGCATTCAGGACTTTCTCCTTATACAATGCCACAGGTTGTCATTACGAAATTTCTGGTATTATCTCCTGGCATGGCGTACTTGTAACCCATTTCTGAGGATGGGGCGCCAGGAAGGCGGGTTACGCTGCCCGATTATTGAGAGGTGATGATGGTAATGATGCGCCAGGGAGACATTAAACTAAACTTAATCTAATGAGATGAATATGATATTGATGATTATGATGGCCACATGATGTTCGGGGACCGTTTGGGCCTTAAAGTTTCCTGACATTTATCTCACAGGTGAGAAAAGAACCCCGAACAAACTCACTCAGGAAACTTGTCCCGATCGGGGGTCGAAACCCTGGCCCGCTGCGTGACAAGGCTGCACGCTACTTGAGACCACAGTGATGGACACACATTAAAGACTAAATTTGTATAAACACCTGGCTCTTCTATCTCTTTTGTATGTTACCGAAGTATGGACATTGAAACAAAAGGATATACATAGACTTAGATTTGCTGAAATGAGGTATCTTTGAAGGACTGTAGGATACACACTACTAGATCATAAGAAAGTGAAAAATCTTAGAAGAATTGAACGCAGACCTTTTAGAAAACAAAATTTCTGATTATAAGTCAAGATGTATATCGAATGGAGGATCTCAGGATACCCAAGCTGATGTTAAGCTATCAACCTGCAGGAAAAAGAAAACCAGGACATCCAATCAAAATACTTTTCGATGATGTTTATATTGATGCCGAAGCAGATAAAAAATGGCTTAAATTCGTGAATGGACTGTGATGATGACGATGATGTAATAATCGGTTTTTATCGCAGTAAATCACCGAATTTACATAAATGTTCTGCTAAAAGCAAGGAGCATTAACCTTTAACTTATTTATGATAGATTGATAATACATTTTTTTAAAGCTAAACTGGTGCAAAGAACTCAATTTTTTTAATACTGTAGAATAACATATGGCTTAGATAAGAAGGTCATTATTATCAAGTCACCAACGATGGTGTTCAGGACAGACAATCTTTCAATTAAATAATTTAATATTACACATAATTAATGCTGCAAATATGCATTTAACCAAGGTCCTCATGTCGGTTCTGGTGGACTAGTGGTTACCATACTCGGCTCTTGTTCCGAAGTTCGTGAGTTCAAATAAGATCGATGAATTTGAGGGTGTAAAATTCGTATGTAAGGGAAATATTCTTATAGGTACATAAAAGTCAATGTGTGTTGTTCGTATTCTATGCGCGGCTATACCGTTGATCCGATTTTGATGGGGTTTTCTGCAAAATGTACAGGAGACTTTCGAAATGAACATAGGCTATAAGAGAGTTGTGGTATTCAACCCGTTCATCGCTAAAAGTCACCCTTTGTAGTGAAAAACGTGAAATAAAGTCCCCAATTTGGACGCTTAAATGGCTTACGCTGACTAAATCATAACAAATACACAAAATTAATGTACACGGAATGGAATATCTCACAAACTTCTACAAAAATGTCTGTGACAGCATATGTTTATCTTTTACGGATAACTCACAATAACCATTTTTATCTTTCATTGATACCAAGAAGATCAGGATAAGTAGATTGCTGGACAAGCGTGCTCTGCCATACCGTTCATCCGAATGAGATAGGGGGCTTTTGAAAAATGTCCAGGAGATTTCGGGAATGAACATAGGTTATAAGAGAGTTACAATACTCAACCCCTTCACTCCTAAAAATCACCCTTTGTAGTGAAAAACCTGAAATGACGTTCCTATTTTGAAGCTAAAATGGCTTACGCTGCCTGAACCTTAACAATATTAATGTACACCCCTCGACCAAAATGAGTCATCTCTTGAACGCACATTTCTTCTAAGTCATACTCGGCACAGCGTGGTTCAAACTAGGAAACTAGTTATAATTGTGCAGTCCCTGAACTACTGTGTTATGTGGCATGAACTGAAGATTCTCCTAACTATGGGCCGCTTTCTGAAATGTGTTTAGCGAAATTTGATTTTATTGTTAAAGGAGAAGGCAAATCAAATTTCGCTGTTCACCAGATTTGAGTCCAATCGAAAATGTGTGGGCTAAGATAAAAATAGAGATGAACTCTAATTGGCCTGAAGATGCACGAAAGACGAAAGATGGCATATGGGCACACATTCAAGACGCCTGGGAACCTCTTGCCGATCGTCCACGTGCCTGTAGAAATTTGATTGCATCAATGCCCCGCACATTGAGGGCGGTAATAGATGCTTGAGGATTCATACACCCGATATTGATTTTGTTTTTGTTAAAGTTTTCATTTTAGAATATATTATTTTCTTTCCTCATTTACTTATTAGAATAAGGTTTTAATTTATGTTTTTGTGTGTGCATTAAAAACCATAAAACTCAAATATAAAATTAAATATTAAACTACATTACAGGCAAAATATTATTCTAACATTCCGCTGAAAAAAGGTAGAACGGGAATTGAACCCGTGAGGTTACGGACGCAGACAATGTCTATTAAACCTCTCGACCACGGAAACACACTAAGCCAAACTCTCTCTTTAATGTTGCTTGGTGTGCACTGCATTAACTCGCAAAACAACCCAGTACAATTATTGAAAACGTGTTGATGTGAATACGGCTTTTGCCAGCGTTCACGAAGTTTCCCCGATCGATTGATAGTATCAGCAGATGACTCATTTTTTTCTGTCTAAGGGTGTACACAGAATGTTGAACATCTCAAAGAACTCTACATAAACGTCCACGCAGGAATATGTTTATATTCTACGGATAACTCACAATAACCATTTTGTTCTGTCCTTGTTGATGACAAGAAGATCACGATAAGCAGATTCCCGGGCAAGTATACACAACGCACGGCGATGGTAAAAAATACATTAACAATTGTTTAGTAATATAGTTATATAGTTTTCTCCATTCACCTTTATATTTTTCTCTCCTTAGTACGAGCATTTTTCTAAGCACTTTATTCTTAAGTACTCCCTTAAAAATATGACATTAATTCGCGTCAATGTAAGTAAGCTATATACATATTTAATAACTAACTCACTGGCACTATCGAACCCATAGGTTCATGGCCGCGCGGACATAAGCTCTTCATGCATCCCTATCCTGAGCTAATGTTTTCCAAACATCCCCCTATAATCTGCTTCCTTCAACTCATAGTTTAATGTTATTCTCCCACCTCATTCTTGGTCTATCAACTGGGCGTTTTCCTCTGGTTTCCCTACAAGAAGCTTCCCTGCACCTCTTTCATTCCCAATTCGTATAAACATTTTAATAAATACCAGAAATCCTAATACATTCAAATTTGGATTAATTATATCCACCGCTATAGTCTCGGTGTGAGATAGTTGCCACGTACGCAGCGGGTCCGGGACCGACCCCCGTCGGGGAAAAGTTTCCTGGGTAATTTTTTTCTGTGTGTTCCTCTTCTATAAGACAAACGTCGGAAAATATTTAAGGCCCAAATGGTCTCCGAACATCATCTGGCTAACATAACCATCATACATATTGTATTCGCCTTGTTTAGTATGAATGATTGTGAATGGCGTGTCTTGTATTAATGTTCAGAGTTGTCTTTGAGATAATTCTGATCATTAATCCAGGTTGGCCTCTCTGTCCATGTGTGGACAAAAAGTATCTTCTATGTGAATCAAAGTTACATATCCTCTCACAACAGTTGTGTCCTCTGTCAGGCTCGGTGACGTGCGCGCACGTTAAGTTACCTTCAAGGAGAAAGATTAAACTGAAGATAGATAAGCTTATATAGAGAGGAAGAGGGATTTTTTAATACGATTGCATGAAAATTTTGCAGTGGTTTAGATTTTGTTTCACCAATGGACTGTATATAACTTTTGTTTTAAGCTTTGAGCTTCGTTGGTTAGAACTCATTCGCTAAAAATTGTTCATTATCGGAATTGTTATAGCATCTTAAAACATCAAGTTTCTAATATTAACCTCTAAGTACTGGCGTCAGTCGCTTTTTATTTTTCCACGGCGTTACTTGATGTTTACACTTGTAATTAACACACATTCTTAACAAGTGATGGTAGTTCTCTTCGTAATAATCATTATTGTTGTTTACATCGTATTTACTGAAGTTATTAATCATTATACAAAGATTGAGAAAAAGAGAATTAATAGAAATAAGTATAAATCTATAACCGCGGGAAGGAAGAAAATGTGGACAAATTCGAAGTGTAAGATGCAGTCAAAATTAAAAAGCAATAGAAAGTCAAATTTAAAATGTAGTAAGTTGTTAAAATTGAAGTGCAAAACATTTCGAAAAGCAATGTTGAATTGCAAGAATTTGCGAAAGTTTAATTTGTAAAATTGTTAATGTGCAATACGTTATGAAATCAAAAATAGAAGTAAGAATATTGTAGTGTAAGAAGTAAAAGAAAATGAGTGAAAAGAAAAAGTGTGAAAGAGCAATCTGTGAAGGAAACACGTAGAGTGGAAAGGATGACGAAACAGTTACTTGTTTAAAGAAAATAATATCTAAATCTTAATGTACAAAATTATAAATTTGGATGATACTATAACATAATACTATCTACAAAATAATGCTACCTGTAGCTACTGAGTGTTGTTACAAAATTTAGTGTATACTGAGATATACACAGTCAAAATATTGTTATTACTATAAAATATAATTAAAGGAATTGTGTCGTTTACAGTTTATGAAAGTTTTAAATTTTGGGATTATCTGCTTTTGAAAATATCTCTTCAATTGTTCATGCATACTGACTAGTGCTTATGTTCCTTGCCTCTGGTCCCGAAGATCACCGGTTCAAATCGGCCGGGGTCCATGGATATTTTAGGATGGAAAAATCCAAGGAGCAATTCCTTCGGGAGGGACTTCAAGCCGTGGGTCCCGAGTCTGAAGATTTTCAGGCTCATAAAAGAACCTTAAACCTAAATAAAGAGACATCTAAGCAAAATTTGCAGACCTCCTTCATTCTACAGTGCGATCTATATGACATTGGACAGCAGACGCGGGGACGCGGGGATTTGACAGTCACTGCTGGCGCATTCGCGGCGGGGAACGGACAGAGCAGGATCGCGGTGTCCAATGCTATACTGAACGCACTGTAGTAATACCTTAGTTGTCTACTAGATGTCTCATTGGATCGGTATGTTGACCCCATACATTCACGACATTTTTAAGCATAACTAAATGAAGTTGTACTAGTAACTCTTAACCCTTTCAGAGAGGCTAATTCCAACAATGGGATGTTACGTTCTTGTAGATAGTTGGATAATATTTTACATGTATTTACCGTTAGAATATATTATTGTCGTTGTTATTATAATTATTATTTAGCAAATTTATTATTAACGTATTTCTCCGTGGCGCGACTGGCCTAGAAAGCCCTTGGCGTACTTCTCGGTTGCTGTCCTCTCATGCAAGTGTTATTCAAGGAATTTAACCATCGTCCAACAAGTGTACGGGTGACATTTGATCAGCATGTCAGGTTCACTAGTGGTTGTAGCTGGTTCTTTCAATTTGGAGCCGCTACTTATTGTAGCTACCCAAATTCCTCACGAAGCCTGTAGGGCTGACTTCCCATACTGGCTGAAATTTTATGAGAAACATTCTTCCCCAATGGGAATCGAACCAGCGCGTGTCCCGTGGCTTCTCAATTAAGTCGCTGGTTAAGGCGCAGGATAATTAATAACAAATTTTCTGAAAAATTTCAACGCCCACATAACTGTTTCAGGCCTATAGTCTGTCTGAGAGTACAAACTAACACAATATTAGTTATGGTTAGTAAACATTCAAAATAATTTATATCAATAATATAATAGTATAGAAATTATTAATGCTTGATATGCTATTTATAATTATGTTTATTATATAGTTTTTTCCACAATTGAATTTGTTCCGTTATTAGTAGTAGGCCTACTTTGTTCATAGGGAGAGGACAATTTATAAATATTACTTTAGTTAGGTGTATAAGTTAAAAAAATTAATAGTGGGTCCATAGACTTGATTTTTTGTGTCTTGAACATTTTACATTTTATTCGTTAAATCTAGAGTTTATAAACTTATAGGTTTCCGTCGCCGTGGCGTAGTCGGTAGAGTCCCTACCTTCCACTCCAGCGACCCCGAATGATTTTCGGGGATCGTTGGGTCCTAAGCTGCCTGACATTTGTCTTACAGGTGAGGAAAAACCCCGAAAAAACCTCACCCAGGAGCCTGCCTCGACCGGGAATGGAACCCGGGCCCGCTGCGTGACATGGCAGCACGCTGCCTCGAGACCACAGCGGTGGACAACAGCTATTCAGTTATCATTGATATCCAAAGGAAATGGCAGTATGAAATTTATTTTATTGATGAATAGAGTTTGATTTAACACTTCACCTCATAATTGTAGACTTCTCGAAGACTAGTTTGATACTTCTTTGTATCAGTTTTGTTCTGTCCAAATGAGTTAGATAGAATTCATAATTATACAAAGAAATATCGAAACTAGTCTTCGAGAAGTCTACAATTATGAGGTAAAGTGTTAAATCTGACACTATTTATTAATTAATAAGCTATTCAATTGATCGGATATGTTAAGCGATTGGCATTAGAGAAATTGCCAAAAAATACAATGAATATGCGAATAAAACAATAAGAAGATAACATTGGAAGACCAAGATTAACATGGGTAGATCAGGTGCGAGAACATCTCCAGGCAAGAGAAGTAAGCTATTAAAAAATCATGAATAAAAATGTTGATGGATGAATTTGTCTACAAGAGGGATATTCTTAAGACCGAAATGATAAATTTTAACATCCTATAGAAGAAAAAGTTACACATGTTACTTTTATATCAGGATTTAAGTTCGGTCTCATTTACATAAACATTATACTAATGTGAGTGCAAGATAATTCTTATTAGGAAAACGGAGCCGCGAGTTGTTAAAATTTAGTAACTACTGCCTTATAATTTTGTTTATTGTAATTTAGATGTAACAGTCAATTTTGTATTTTTTTATCTAACCTGGTCGAGTGGTAGACATGGCTTTAAGATCTTAACCCTGCCAGGTAAACTAAAGATATTATTATTATTATTATTATTATTATTATTATTACTATATTATTTACGGCGTGCGCTGCTACGCCTAAATAAATGAAAATCAATATGCTTTTATGTTTAGTGGAATAAGTAGAAGGAAAATAATTATAAATATATATTTTTAGATAGGCCTACCCCGTGTGTTGCCCGGGAATCTACATATCCCGATCTTCTTGACATAAATGAGTTGAAATACGAAAATTAATGTGTTTTATGATTTGTTAAATAAATGAGAATAAAATTTATATCGTAATTATTTTCACATACCCCATGCTGTTTACCGACGTTGTCCGGGAATCTACTCATCCCAATCTTCTTGGCATAAATGAGCTAAAAGACAAAATTCGTTACTGTGAGTTATCCGTAAAAGAATAACCGACATGTGCTGCTATGCTTGCACAGGAATGTACTTACTTGTTTCGATCTTCTTGGCATCAACGAAAGACAAAAATGATTATTGTGAGTTATCCGTAAGAGATAAACATATGCTGCCGTGAACTTTTTTGTAGAACTTTTTGTGATATTCAATTCTGTGTACATTGATTTTGTGTATTTGTTATGGTTTAGGCAGAGTAGGCCATTTAAGCGTCCAAAGAGCTACTTTTTTCACGTTTTCCACTGGGTCAAAGGGCGATTTTTAAGGGTGTAGGAATTGAGTATCACAACTCTCTTATAGCCTATTTTCATCCCGGGAATCTCCTGAACATTTTGCAAAAACCCCATCACAATCGGATCAACAGTATGGCCGCGCTTAAAGTACAAACAAACAAACAAACAAACAAACAAGCCAACAAATAAACAAAAAACAATCAACTGACCAACCAACAAACAAACAAATAAACCAACAAATAAGCAAACCAACAAACAAATAAACCAACAATCAAACATCCATTTGTATATAATAGATTATTATTATTATTATTATTATTATTATTACTATTATTATTATCAAAATCATCATCAATGAAATGTCAGTTTCAACTATATTTCAATCCCTGTTACAAACCATTTTATTATATGGATCCGAAACATGGACTGTAAATAGACAACAAGCAAACATATTGTTGGCAGTATAAATCGATTTTTTAATCGTGCGACAAGAATTTCAAGAAGGAATAATGTCAGAAACAGCACAATGAGAGAAATTATGCAAGTCGAAAGAAACATATTAGAAAAAACAAAAGAGAAACGTTTGAAATTGTACGGACACCTCATAAGAATGGTAGAAGGTAGAATAGCAAAGAAGATCATTGATTGGAAAGCTCATGGAAGATGTGGAAGAAGCAGACCTAGAGAATGTTGGATAGTTTGAGTGAGGAGATGTATGCAAGGTAGAAATTTGAGGGAAGAAGATGCTTTAGACAGAAACCTCAGGAGACAAATCGGTTTGGGTTGAAGGGGAACCAATGTAGTCTGGAATAATCCTATTAAAATTATTATTATTATTATTATTATTATCATCATCATCATTATTATTAATCAGAAATAGAATCATTAGACAACAAATGAAAGTCCAAAATTCAATATTAGATTCTGAGAATAGAGACAACTAGAATAGTATGGTCACATATGTAGAATGCCACAGAAATGAATCCGACAAGCTTTGGAATGGATTCCACCTGGGAAAGGAATTAGAGGTCGACCTAGATATAAATGGATGCATGATATATGAAGAGATGTGAGGGATATTGGTCTGGAAGAAAAAGAATGGGAAGATAGAGAAGAATAGAGAAAGAAGTAAAAATAAAAAAAAAGCTTTGGGCACAGGAAGATGTCATGTTACACTGTGAACCTGTTTATAAATAAAATAATAATAGTAATAATTATTATTATTATTATCATTATTATTCGTCGTACGACGAATGCAAGAAGAAAGATTACCCAGGAAAACACTGGAATGGTGTCCACCTGGAAGAAGGAGAGGAAGACCTCGAAACTCGTGGATGCAGGAAATAATAACTGCAAATGAGAGCAAAGAGGACTGGAGGACATGGATTGGATGGAGAGAGACGAGTGGAGAAGAAAAATAAAACTTTAGGCACAGAAAGATGTGTAAACATTAAAATTCTGTATATAAATCAAATCATTATTATCATTATCATTATATTATTATTATTATTATTATTATTAAAAAATTGTTTTGAAATGGAAACCTTAGAGAATAACACGAGGCAGAGGAAGACCTAAAACCTCCTGGGGTCAGATAATAATATTTATACACGAAGGAGAAGCATCTACAAACCTGGAGTTTGGATGAACCTACAAAATGGGCTATTGGGAATGCACGATGTCAAAAGAGTATTAATCAAGCGATGATCTATCTATCCTATCTACTATCTATCTATCTATCTATCTATCTATCTATCTATCTATCATCTATCTATCTATCTATCTATCTATCTATCTATCTATCTATCTACTATCTATCTATCTATCTATCTATCTATCTATCTATCTATCTATCTATCTATCTATCTATCTATCTATCTATCTATCTATCTATCTATCTATCTATCTATCTATCTATCTATCTATCTATCTATCTATCTATCTATCTATCTATCTATCTATCTATCTATCTATCTATCTATCTATCTATCTATCTATCTATCTATCTATCTATATATCTATCTATCTATCTATCTATCTATCTATCGATCTATCTATCTATCTATCTATCTATTCTATCTATCTATCTATCTATCTATCTAATCTATCTATCTATCTATCTATCTATCCATCTAACCCATCTATCTTCCTCTATCTAATCTATCTATCTATCTATCTATCTATCTATCTATCTATCTATCTATCTATCTATCTATCTACTATCTATCTATCTATCTATCTATCTATCTATCTATCTATCTATCTATCTATCTTCTATCTATCTATCTATCTAATCTATCTATCTATCTATCTATCTATCTATCCATCTATCTAATCCATCTATATCTATCTATCTATCTATCTATCTATTATTATTATTATTATTATTATTATTATTATTAATATTATTTTAACAATTTTATCTTGATATGAATTAATTATCACTGTTTACAAATTACGAAATCATATTTATTTTAAGAGTAACGTCAGCAGATAGAAGATTATATACAGGGCAAGTCAAAATGTTGTGCAGGTTTTCAGAAATTTATTATGTGAAATGTAATGAACATATAATATCGTGAGACATATTGTATGAAAGGTAAACTCTCAAAGTTTAGTTGTCCACTTCTAAAGTTCCGCGTTCACCCGCAAGATGTCAACAGCAGAGCAGTAAAGGAAAATGGCGTTGACTGGGGATCAGAAGTCTTTCTGTGTGCTTGATTACCATGTAAACAACTCTGTGACTAGTGTTCAACGACACTTTCCGTACCAGATACGATAAAGACCCGCCGGATGGGAGATCCATTCGTAAGTGGTACACACAATTTAGGGATTCAGGCTGTATCTGTAAACGAACATCGACTGGCCGTCCGTCGACGAGTGAAGAAGACAGTCGAACGCGTTCGCACATGCTTCGTCGTGCGGAGTCCACAGAAATCCACCCCTACCGGGGAGCGACAGAACTTCAACTACCACAAAAAACTGTATGGCGGATTCTCCGGAAACGTTTACAGATGAAACCCCTACCACTTGCAAACTGGTTCAAGCCTTAAAAACCCGCCGATTATGCCTTTGCGAAGCGTCCTTCTGTGTTGATTTTCTCGCATTAATGGAAGAGGAATGAGTTCCATGAGAGGGTAGTTTTACAGTGATGAAGCGACTTTCCACCTTTCAGGAAAAGTGAATAGACACAATGTAAGGATTTGGGGAACTGGTAACCCCCATACAACTCTGGAACATCAACGCGATTCTCCGAAAGTGAATGTCTTTTTGTGCCATTTCCCATGCAAAGGTTTATGGGCCCCTTTTTCTTTCATGAACGTACTGTGAACGGACATGTTTTTCCTCTGATATGCTACAACAATGGCTCCTCCCGCAGCTTGAAGCGGATAGTCCAGATTTCATTCTTGCAGTTGGATGGTGCCCCTCCACATTACACATGGCAGTGTTCGAGACCATTTGAATACGGCTTTACCACAACGCTGGATAGGCCGTGCATCTCAGGGTGATCAAACAACTCATTCATTGGCCACCTCGTTCACCAGATCTAACCCCGTGTTGATTTCTTCATGTGGGGTCTTGTAAAGGATCATGTTTACGTACCACCACTTCCAACAACACTGCATGAACTGCGTGCCCGCATCAACAGCAGCCATTGCTGATATCGACCGCGGACTGCTACAGAAGTTTGGCAGGAGATTGAATATCGGCTTGACATCTGTCGTGTAACAAAAGGCGCTCACATAGAACATCTGTGAATATTTAAAAAAAAAACTTTGAGAGTTTACCTTTCATACAATATGTCTCACAATATTATATGTTCATTACATTTCACATAATAAATTTCTGATTCTGAAACCTGCACAACATTTTGACTTGCCCTGTATATACTGACGTTTGCAATACTCACCACGTCCTGCATGCGTTTCTCCATCTGGAAAAAAAAAAAGAAGAAAAGATGAGAAATATATAGAAGACTTTTGACTTGTTTCGCAACTCGATCAGAAGCCATAAATATGAGTAGACGACAGTATTGATGTACGGTTATTATATATTTATGTGTAAGCCGAGAATTAAACCCTCACTGGCAGTAATAAAACTACGAGCAGACGTTATATGTATTCTGTCGTAAATCAAGCGGAAAATTCGATTTCGATGAAATGTTAACTCCGATTTACATTCATAACCATGATAGTCATCAAATTTATTTTATTATAAAGAATGTGGCGGCTCCGTGGCGTAAATAATTAGTCACTCGCCCTGCAACTCTCGGTAGCAAGTTCGCTCCTCGGTCACTCCCTGTGTGGTTCGTGATGGACGAATTGAAGTCAAGATGCGTTTTTCTCGGGGTGTTCTCCCGTTTTCATCTACCAAAAACTTAATTCCACCTGTTCTCCATACTCATGTCATGGGTTTGTTTTCATCTCTTCGTGACGAAAGCCTTGGCCAGCCGGCAGTTTATTTTTGGTCCTAGCCGTTTAGAACATTGATGTGCACGTTGAAAGAAACTACACTAGATTTGCAGTAATTTCTTTTATTATATAAAACTTTCCTCATTAGAGGATTGCCTCAAGGACAAAGTGATACAGACAATTAATTTTTGTAATCGATGAAATACATTTTGTAAATATATTTAAAAAAATTCAACTTATACGCCTAATTGAAGTATACATACTATAAAGTAATTTTGTAAATATGGTTTCTTAAAATTGAAATTGATCCTCTAATGGCAGCGATGGAAATTCTAGAAAGATACACCCTGTCCAAATCTAAGGAATTCCAGAATTTGGCTAAGAATCCTGGTATAGTACCCCTTGCCCCGAATCATCAATCCTGTGACAGTTATACTATCTAGTTGGTATTTATCTTTGTAATAGTCAATTGTTGGCTCATATATGACTTTCTTTTCAGAGTCAACTTCCTCAGGTTGGCCACTATGAGTCTCAAAACGAATTGTGGGATCTAATATCATACCAATTTTAGAGGATGGTCTAAATGCAATAATATCTATTCTTCTGTTACTCCCATTAGTGGCCACAACATGTACTTCCTCATAAACTGTGTAAACTTGTTAAAACATATAATCCACAATTAAGGAGAGACGGTAGCCCTATCCCATCAATGTTAAAACATGGGAATTTGAGACCCATTATCTCAGGAACTACTAGATTAATTGTAATTAAATTTTTACAGCATATTAAATGAGGATTTTAAAGACCACTGAACCTCAGTCAAACTTGTATCTAAATATTGATGTCCTATATATATTTTTTGTCACTAGTCTCTTTTTTTATTTAAAAAAATACTTCTAAAAATCATAAGTAGGGATCTGTACAAGAGATTATCATAATTGTGGTTCCACAGCTTTAGTATAACTAGATTTACCGCCTGTAAAAATTTCATGCAAATATCTCTAATAGTTCCTGAGAAAAAGGGGCAAATGTTCGAAAATTTTCACTTTCCAGAAAACAAGGTTTAAAGTATAATGATATTACAGACTGACAATTGTGTATTGTTTTAAAAAATAATTACACGCACTTTTAATTGGCGTTCAGTAAGAAATCATATACAGAAATGTTCAGAAAAGAACAGAATATTTAATTATGAAAAACCAAAAATTGATTTTTTTTCTAAATTTAGCCTACTGTCTTATCTTAAAATAGTTTATTTCATATAAATATTTTTTAATCGATACCAACAGGTTAATCGAATGAGGCGAATGTGATAATGATGGCCAAATGGTGTTCGGGGATCTTTTGGACCTTAAAGTTTCCTGATACTTGTCTAAAAGGCGAGGAAAAACCCCGAAGAAAAATCTCACCCAGGAAAACTTATCCCGACCGGGGATCGAACCCGAGCCACTGCGTAACAAGGCAGTACACTACCTCGAGACCACTCAGCGGTGGACATACAGACAATTCTTGTACAGAGTATTAGCAGTACTCTTGTCCAATAACATTTTTGAAACCTATATGTAAAATTTTTAAGAGTTAAATCCCTAAATTTTTAGACAGAATATTCAATCATTCATTCATTCATTCATTCATTCATTCATTCATTCATTTTGAGAATTTTCCTTATCATTTAGGGTTTCCTCTTACCAATCTTAATAATTAACACAAGTTTTAAAATACATAAATGACTAAGAATGTATAGACAATCAGTTTGTAACAAACATTCGCAAGTTTATCTTAATTAAAGTTTCTTCATCGTTTCTCTGTCCTCTGTGTCTCATCATCCGTTACACCAAATTTCCTCATTGAATTCTGAATGTTATTCTTCCAGGTTGTTCATGGTTTCCTTTTCTGCTTTTTCTTTCAATTTTCCATGCATAGACGGCCTTTGCCAATCTACCATCCTGCATTCGTCTTACTTGTCCATACCATTTTAGCCTTCTGTGTTCAATTTTACCCATTATACTTCTTTCTGCATTCATTCATTTTCTAATTTCGTCAAAACGGTATACCTATGTGACTAAGTACCTATACTATTGGGAGACTTTTCATATTTGACTACATGTAGTCACGATATTATGCTCTATTTATGGTAAAATCAAGTCCGTTAGATTTTATTGACTATTTAACTCATGCCCCAAATGAGAGTCAATGACCAATCACGTTTCAAAGATTTTTTATTTACAACCAATCACAGTCACGTTTCGCCTAGAATTTACCAACTAAAGTTTATCGTAATAAAGAAAGCACCTCCTTTTTAACTTTCTGAATAAGTCATAGCATTATTTTGTAGTGACTGACTCTGTAAGAAATACGGCTACCAGATAGTATATGTAGTGCATGAATGTCAACACATAGCGCATGCGGGAGATAATATAAAAACATTTGTAGCAATTGATTATACCACGAAAAAAAGAAACCACTGATTGCACTTTTTTAAATGTATCATTTCCCAGGAATTAACGCTGCAGAAAAATGTAATTGGCATATTTACATCATAGGACACCAGAAATTAATTAATAACCTGTTATGATGTGTTTCATTTTTTCTCCACTAGGATACATTCTTACAATATTGCTATTCTATTTGGCAATAAATATGAACTGGTTGCAGTGATGATCAAACGAAACATAACGTTTCTCATTTGTTTTCCAACATCGCCGTTTACATTAAATATATAAATATTTTAAAATAACTGTATTTAAATAATGATTTGTGAGTAAATAGCTTAATTTTGTTCATTAAATAGTCCTAACAAATGCCACTCTTGATTTCCAAATTCTCTAGATAAATTGGCAATCACTCATGGCATTACTTATGATAAATTTCTTTGATGTCAAAATTAAATTACTTTTTTTATTCAATGCCACCAGTTTGTCATTACGACATTTCTGGTATTTTCTCCTGGCATTGGCGTATTGTAATCCACTTCTGAGGTTGGGGGGCATGGAAGGCGGGATTACGGTGCCCCAATGATATTATGGGTGAAGACTGTTGTAATGTTACGCAAGGAGAATCTTAAACTTAATCTAAAAAAAATTAATGTGATAATATTGGCTTGATGATGTTCGGGACCGTTTGGGGCATGAAGTTTCCTAACATTTGTCTTGCAAGTGAGGAACAATCCCGAAAGAAACCTCACCCAGGAAACTTGTCCCGACCGGGGATCAAACCCGGGGTCGCTGCGTGAAAGATAGCACACTACCTCGAGAACAGAGCCATGAATACTTTTAAATTACAAAAAACCTGGACAGTAAGTAGAAAACAAGCCAACAAGCTGTTAGCAGTAGAAATTGATTTTCTGAGGCGATCGAGAAAAATATCAGGAAGGGATAAGGTCAGAAACAGCACAATAAGGGAAAGTATGCAAGTTGAAAAAAAAAATAGGAAAAATAGAAGAAAAACGTTTGAAATTGTATGGACACCTCATAAGAATGGAAGGAGAGAGAATGCCAAAGAAGATCCTTAATTGGAAAGCTAATGGAAGAAGTGGAAGAAACAGGCTTAGAGAACGATGGATGGATGGTGTGAAGAGAAGTATGGAAGCTAGAGATTTGAGGGAAGAAGATGCTTTAGATAGGAAATTCTGGTGACAAATCACTTTGGGTTGAAGGAGAAAAACTGTATTGTGGAATATTCCTAAAAAAACAACAAAAGAAAGGCAAGATTCGGAGTAAACATTGATACCAGATCCTACACAATGATGTCCCCGAGTGTACATCATTGAACAATTACCTATCTGCAGTATAAATAAAAGTATCTAACATGTCTATAAAAATAAAGCTGTAATTGTAAATTATTTATCATTGAATTTTAAAAACTTGAAATCTACTATTTTACTCTTCAGACAATTAGAAAGTTTAATACAAGATTATAAAGAGTGCCTAACAATAGTTTCACGACCAACAGAATATTTCATAAAAAATATTGAGTATATTATGTAAGGAAACTTGACATTAACATTTTATATGTAGTATGGACTCATATTAATCAATGATTCGATTTTCAGAATGAATTTAGATCCAGAATGTAAATTAAAATTTTATTAGTAAATCATCAAAATATGAAATAGTTGCCTAAATGGTCTGTCTCCTCAATTCAAAGATTATTAATTATCTGTAGCGCTTTTGGGGTCTAGTCCCATCATCAGCAGAATTAACAGGTTATGGCTTCTTAACTGTCGACCCCTGATTCAACACTGAAAATCTGGTAGAGGGGATTACACGTATTGGGTGCGTTTTCATTTATCAGATGGTCGTTGCCGTTAACTGCCTTCAAAATTCCCATCTCCTCGAGTACATTTATCTTAGCTGATTATTTTATATGTGCAATAATGTTAGGGTGTTTTCAGTATCTAACATATGATGTCCTTCATGGATGACGTGTCTTGCATAGCTTGATTTTCCTTCTGCGTGAATAAAGTCTCGAAAATGTTCTTTAAATCAAATATTAAAACTTCTGTTTGTTTTTCCTACATTAAATTTGTTACAATCTCTACACGTCAATTTACGAGTATATACTCCTTTACTATTGAGATCGTTATTTTCTTTGATGTTATTGCTTATTATGTTATTTAATTTGTTATTAGTTCTGTATGCTATTTTTATGTTTTTGTCGGCTTTCTTTAATGTATTGGCTAACTTTGATGTTTGTTTTCCTGTATATGCATTAACAGTTAACTAACTAATTAACTCACTGGCACTCTCGAAACCGCAAGTTGAAGGCAACGTGGATATGAGCTCTCCACACATCTCTATCCTGAGCTAATATTTTCCAATCATTCCCCATACAATCTACGTCCCTAAAATCTTCTGTTATTGCTATTCTCCCACCACATTATTAGTCTTTTAACTCAGCGTTTTCCCTCTGGTTTTCCTACAATGAACTTCCATGCCACTCTTTCATTCCCCAATTGCGCCATATGTCCTGTCCATCGCACTCTACGAGACTAACCAGTTCTAATTTTATCTGGTTTCCTATAAAGATCACGTAGTTCACTATTATGCAGTCTCTCTCCATTCGCCTGTTTGTTCGTCTCTTTGGTACAAAAATGTTCCTAAGAATTTTATTCCAAATACGCCTACTCGTAATTTTTTTCTCTCATCCTTAAAGTAAGAATCCATGTATCGCATCCAAACAATATAACTGGGAGAAATTACAGTTTTATATATTATTTGAGTTTAACGTGTTTGTGAGAGAAGTTGGGACGACCAAGAGTCCCCGTAATTCATAATAAGCATGCATTTCCAGAATTGAGCCAATGTTTATTTCCCTTATGCATCTCATTACTATTTGTATATTGTTGTTGCTATTTGAATTTTGTGTATATATTTTGAATCCAGCCCTTCTTTCAAAATTTCCATCAAAATACTTATTTTCTAAATATGGAATTTACACGTGGATAGCAAACCATTTTTTGTTTATTTCAATAATTATTATTAGAACACTACAACGTTACGAATCGGTAAAAATATATTGGCGTAAGAAAAAATCTTATAGACTGTCTGTTTGCTGTTAACATAATTATACATTACAGTTTATTTATTAGGAACGCATAATTATCAAATATTTTACGGCTCAACTGCACTTATACTAGCGCTTGATCTTTAAGTTATATTCTTATAAACTATAGCTCTTCATCTGCATTTACTAACATTATTTAATATTTTAAACTTTTTAAAACAATTTTTATAACATTATTAGACAATTTTGAAGCATTTATTTAAATATGCAAATCACGATATTGTGACACTGTTTGACAATATTGTGATGCTAACTGCTACTTTCTCCACAGAGTATATTACTTAGTCTATGATTTTTCTATCGCTGTTTTGGGTTATCGCTGGTTGGACCAGCGTTAGGGAGTGATAAGTAAGTGTGCACCCATTTTTAATAAACTTTGGTAATTTTAATATTATTAATATAGATTTGGGGAATTATTGCAAATATTGGTCATTTAAATTTCATAGCGACGGATAGTAATCGAGGATGATAATCGATATGTGGTTCCATTGTGGGTTATAGCTGGCTCTATAAACTCTGTCGCATGCGCAATATTATTCTATAGGACTTTGAAAATAGTTCACGCTAGTTAAAGTGCAGTTTTTCCTATTTTAATCCAGAATGAGGCTTCGCATTCCAAATATCTAATCACATGGAATAATTCCCCCTGCATCATCCGGAGCTGGGGGCACGCCGTAGCGTAGTGGTTAAGGCACTGAGCTACAAGCCGGAGGGTCGAGGGTTCAAGTCCCGTTGGGGTCATGATTTTTATACTGGCCCAAACCCTCTGGCGGCACTATGGCCCTGGGGTCGACTCACCTCTAACGGAAATGAGTACCAGACGCTTGTTCTGGGGGTAAAGGCGGCCGTCACGCAGGTCTGACAACCCGGCTGACATAAAAGTGCCGATTGTCTAGAAAAAGTGGGAGCCTTAAACTCCTACTACCCCAAGGGCCTCCGGGTCTGTTGTGGGATCACTTTACTTTACTTATCATTCCGAGCTTATTAGGATCGACCTGTCGGGAGAGGGATCTAAATGAGTGATTAGCTCAAACCAGGACCACATCCAAGACAACACGAATACGTATTTAAGACGAAACACATCATTCACTCATACATCCATACTAAACATGGCGAATATGATAGTGATGGTTATGGTGACCAGATGATGTTCGGGGAAATATTTGGGTCTTAGTTTTCTGACATTTGTCCTGTAGGTGAGGGAAAATAAAACGATAAAGAGGCAGTAACGCTACCCTGTGACCACAGCGGTGGAGCCTAAAATATTCATGATAATTAGCATAATTAAATGCAATTTTTCAAATTTCAAAATTGTAAAACAGATCTTATTTATTAAATGTATTGTTGGTCTTTTGATGTCCCAACTCCTTTCAAAAATGTTAAGTTGAAAATGTATAAAACTGTGTATTCTACCAGTTATATTATATGGGTGAGAAAGGTAGGAAAGGAGATTACGAGTATTCGAGAATAAGGTACTTAGGAAAATTTTTGGACCAAAGAGAGATGAACAGACAGGTGAATGGAGAAGACTACATAACAATGAACTACTTGGTCTTTATAGGAATCCAGATATAATAAGAATAGTTTAAGTCTCGTAGACTGCGATGGGCAGGACATGTTGCGCGTATGGGGAATGAAAGACGTACATGGAAGCTTCTTGTAGGAAAGCCAGAGGGAAAACGCCCAGTTGATAGACCAAGAATGAGGTGGGAGAACAACATTAACTATGATTTGAGGGAAGTAGATTATACAGGGAATGATTGGAAAGCATTAGCTCTAGATAGGGATGTATGGAGAGGTTATGTCCGCGCGGCCATGAATCTACGGGTTCGATAGTGCCAGTGAGTAAGTAAGTAAGTAAGTATTGTTGGTCTTATGCATTGCAGAGACTCTTTATGTCCCAAATCCTTTCAAGAAACGTTAAACTGAAAATATATAAAACTGTTATTCTACCAGTTATATTATATGGGTGCGAAACATGGACTCTTACTTTAAGGGAGGAAAGGAGATTACGAGTATTCGAGAATAAGGTACTTAGGAAAATTTTTGGACCAAAGAGAGATGAACAGACAGGTGAATGGAGAAGACTACATAACAATGAACTACATTGTCTTTATAGAAAGCCAGATATAATAAGAACAGTTAAGTCTCGTAGACTGCGATGGGCAGGACATGTTGCACGTATGGGGAATGATAGACTTGCATGGAAGCTTCTTGTAGGAAAGCCAGAGGGAAAACGCCCAGTTGGTAGACCAAGAATGAGGTGGGAGAATAACATTAACTATGATTTGAGGGAAGTAGATTATACAGGGAATGATTGGAAAGCATTAGCTCAGGATTGGGATGTATGGAGAGCTTATGTCCGCGCGGCCATGAACCTATGGGTTCATTAGTGCCAGTGTGTAAGTAAGTAAGTAAGTATTGTTGGTCTTAAACTATTGTTATATTCTGTATTCGAAATATGTGTTGTTGAAAATGAACCACAATACTTACAGAGTAGGAGATACAATGCAGAGAAAAACACCAAATCTTGTAGCTTCATAACTTGATGTGAAGTGATTGTAGAGAGTAATCGACATGAGCGGTAAATTACATGCACCCAGCAGTTCTGAGGGCAAAGGTTAGACCTTCATATTGACACGAGTCTTGATTTCTTCGTATTAAAAATTACATTTCTAATAAATCAGCGGTTTCGATGCATATTTATATCAGATAATGTACGCAAGCACAGAAATAAATCTACGTAATATTACTTATTATGTTTTTTTTTTCTTTCAGAACTTTCAGCGAATTCCGAATGAAGATTTTTATTTATTTTTTTTGCAAAATATCTACCCTACTTAGTAGACACCGATAATTATCATGACTAATAGACACATGTCGACCGCTGTGGTCTCGAGGTAGCGTGCTGCCTTCTCACGCAGCGGGCCCGGGTTCGATCCCCAATCGGGACAGCCTCCTGGGTGAGGTTTTTTCGAGGTTTTTCTTCGCCTGTAGACAAATGTCAGGAAGCTTTATGACCCAGAAGTCCCGAAAATCATCGGCATCATTATCATCCTTATCATTACCATCGCCACTCTTCACTGGCGTGGAAAGCAACGGGAAGCTACTACACCTATAAATCCCTAGTAAAGCTGTAAAGCATAGCATGAAAATGCTATGATTGCAGTGAAAGACCTGCCATCGGGCAGAATTACTATGGATGCAATAGACATATATATATATATATATATATATATATTTTTCTTATCATGCCATATTAAGCTTGCATTGCTCAATGTTAAAGATTTAATTATAACATCGATAAAGCGTCACTGCTATAAAGTAAAATAAATATTCTCTTTAATTTGCTTACTTGATATAGTCAGCTACCAGATGGCAGTGAAGACAGTGTTCTCGCGACATCTAGTAATAATGGAGAGTATAATACATATATAAGAAAAATAAGTGTTTGAATTGGATTCGCCTGGTAGTGTAATGGATATCACGCTGAGGTACAGACTCAGAGATCCGGGTTCGAATCCCGTCCAGGCATTTATTTTTCTTATCATGCCATATTAAGCTTGCATTGCTTCAATGTTAAAGATTTAATTATAACATCGATAAAGCGTCACTGCTATAAAGTAAAATAAATATTCTCTTTAATTTGCTTACTTGATATAGTCAGCTACCAGATGGCAGTGAAGACAGTGTTCTCGCGACATCTAGTAATAATGGAGAGTATAATACATATATAAGAAAAATAAGTGTTTGAATTGGATTCGCCCTGGTAGTGTAATGGATATCACGCTGAGGTACAGACTCAGAGATCCGGGTTCGAATCCCGTCCAGGCATTTATTTTTCTTATCATGCCATATTAAGCTTGCATTGCTCAATGTTAAAGATTTAATTATAACATCGATAAAGCGTCACTGCTATAAAGTAAAATAAATATTCTCTTTAATTTGCTTACTTGATATAGTCAGCTACCAGATGGCAGTGAAGACAGTGTTCTCGCGACATCTAGTAATAATGGAGAGTATAATACATATATAAGAAAAATAAGTGTTTGAATTGGATTCGCCTGGTAGTGTAATGGATATCACGCTGAGGTACAGACTCAGAGATCCGGGTTCGAATCCCGTCCAGGCATTTATTTTTCTTATCATGCCATAATATATATATATATATATATATATATATATATATATATATATATATACACATATACATATATATCCATCCATAGTAATTCTGCCCGAGGGCAGGTCCTTCACTGCAATCATATCATTTTCATGCTATGCTCTGTAGCTTAACTAGGGAATAATATGTGTGGTAGCTTCCCGTTGCTTTCCACACCGATGAAGGATGATAATGATAAGGATGATGTTGATAGCTAGATGATTTTCGGGGACCGTTGGGACCTAAGCTTCCTGACATTTGTCTTACAGGCAAGGAAAAACCCCGAAAAAACCTCACCTAGTAGCCTGTCCCGATCGGGGATCGAACCCGGGCCCGCTGCGTGAGAAGGAAGCACGCTACGTCGAGATCATAATTTCATTGGGGTAGCTAATGTAGTATATAAAAATGAATGTTTGTTTGTTTGTTCGTATTTTATGCGCGGCTATACCGTTAATCCGATTGTGACGGGGATTTTTGCAAAATTCAAGAGATTCCCCGGATGAACCTAGGCTGTACGAGAGTTGAAATGCTCAACCCCTTAACCCCTAAAAGTCACTCTTTGTCCAAATTTTGACGCTTAAATGGCTTACGCTGCCTAAACTATAACAAATACACCAGATTAAAACACATTGAATTGAATATCTCAAAAAAAACTCTACAAAACATGTCCGACAGCATATGTTTATCTTTTACGGATAACTCAAAATAACCATTTTTGTCTTTCGTTGATGCCAAGAAGATTTGGATAAGTAGATTCTCTGGCAAACTTACTCTGCCATACCGTTCATCCGATTGAGATGGCGTTTTTTGAAAAATGTCCAGGAGATTCCGGGGATGAACATAGGCTTTAAGAGTTGTAATACTCAACCCCTTTACCCATATAAATCACTCTTCGTAGTGAAAAACGTGAAATGAAGTCCCTATTTAGACGCTTAAATGGCTTATGCTGCCAAAACCATAACAAATACACCGAATTAAGGTACACAGAATTGAATACCTAAAAAAAAAACACTTTACAGAAAAGTCCGGGCAGCAAATGTTTATCTTCTACGGATAACTCACAATAACCATTTTTGTCTTTCATTGATGCCAAGATGATCGGGATAAGCAGATTCCCGGGCAAGCATAAAAGCCAACGGCTGATGGTAAAAACAAAATAATATTTATTTGGGAGTAGCAACGCACGCCGGGTATTAGCTAGTACGTGTATAAAAATAAAGCTGTAATTGTGAATAATTTATCATTGAATTTTAAAACTTGAAATCTACTACAGTGTGATTATAAAGTCCCAGTACATTTTGTGGATAATGTAGCGCAAATAAAACAAAAATTATAAGGTAGTTTCTACTATCAATTTAGTGTTCAACATAACCTCCATCAATCTCAAAACATGTTCCCGAACGACGCACCGTCGCCCGAAAACATGCACCAACATATCCTCTGTAATCATTTCACTCGCTTGGCGTATGCGTTCTTTCAGCACTTGCAGATTAGGAAACTTGGTTCTGTACACCTGTTGCTTGATGAACCCCCAAGCAAAAAAGTCCAGGGGTGTGAGGTCTGGCGAACGAGGTGCCCAGATAGGAGGAGATGCCCTTCCAACCCACCTTTTGGGAAACCTGTCATTGAGATACCCGCTTATAGCCAGAGCAAAGTGTGGTGGCGCTCCATCTTGTTGCAACACCACTGTATCAATTATACCATCTTGCTGTAACTGTGACTGTAAAAAAGGTTGCAACATATCAAGATACACGTCTCCCGTGAGGGTTTCCTTTGGAATCTGTCTCTAACTTCTTCGTACGACTGGCCTCTTAAACGCGCAGCAACAATCTCTATCCGCGCTTCAATGGTGAACATATTTGTATCTTTCGAGTGGCTGTAACCGAAATACGATATGTAAGCGATTTCTTTAAAATGTACTGGGACTTTATAATCACACTGTATTTACTCCTCATATTTCGAAAGTTTAATGCAAAAATTTAAACAGTGCAACCATCAGAATATTTAATACAAAATATTGGGTATGTCATTTGTTAGGAAACTTGACATTAATATTTCATATGTTAATAATTAAATTAATGTTTTTATTACCTCACCTCATATCCTTTTTCTTCCATACTGCAGTTTTGGAGCTTATCTCCATCGTCAGTAGCCTCCGGTCGACCAGAGGCCACTGACGATGGAGATAAGCTCCGAAACTGCAGTATAGAAGAAAAAGGATATGAGGAGAGGTAATAAAAACATTAATTTAATTATTAAATTAAACCTCATAGTGTTCTTTCCCTGTGAACGTTAAATAAATTTCATATGTTGTTTGGACTCTGAGATATTGATCTGTGATTATATTTTCAGATCGAATTTTTGTTCCGGAATTTTAATTTTATTTTTATTATTAAAATATAAAATTATGAAATAGTTACCTAAAAGGCCCGTTTCCTCAACTCAAAAATTATTAATTATCTGCAGCGCTTTGGGGTCTAGCCCCATCATCAGCAGTAGAAACAGGATATGGGTTCTTACCTGTCGACCTCTGACTCAATAGTGGTCTTCCACTGAAAATCTGGGAGGGGGATTACATGTATTGGATTAGTTTTCATTTATCAGATGGTCGTTGTCGTTAACTGTCTTCAAAATTTCCATATCCTCGAGTACGTTTATCTTAGCTGGATTATTTTCTCTGTGCGATATTGTTATGTTGTTTTCAATATCTAACATACGATGTCCTTCATGGATAACGTGTATTGCATAGCTTGATTTTCCTTCCGCGTGAATAAAGTCTCGAAAATGTACTTTAAATCTAATATTAAAACTTCTGTTTGTTCTTCCTATATAAAATTTGTTACAATCTTTAGACATCAAATTTATATACTCCTTTACTATTGATATTATTTTCTTCGATGTTATTGCTTATTATAATATTTAATTTGTTATTAGATCTGTATGCTATTTTTGTTTTGTTTTTGTCAGCTTTCTTTAATGTATTGGCTAACTTTGATGCTTATTTTCCTGTGTATGTAATAATAATTAGCTAACTAATTAACTAACTGGCACTCTCGAAAATGCAGGTTGAAGGTAACGTGGATATGAAGTCTCCACACATCTCTATCCTGAGCTAATGTTTTCCGATCATTCCCTATACAATCTACTTCCCTCAAATCATTGTTATTATTTCCCCACCTCATTATTAGTCTACAAACTGAGCGTTTTCCGTCTGGTTTTCCTGCAATGAACTTCCATGTCACCCTTTCATTCCACAATTGTGCCATGTGTCCTGTTCATCGCACTCTACGAAACTAAACTGTTCTAATTTTATCTGGTTTCCTATAAAGATCACGTAGCTCACTATTATGCAGTCTTCTCCATTCGCTTGTTTGTTCGTCTCTCTACGGTCCAAAATTTTTCCTAAGAATTTTATTCTCAAATATCCACCCTTAAAGTAAGAATCCATGTATCGCATCCATATAATATAACTGGGAGAATTACAGTTTTATATGTTTTGAGAATAAAGTTTTTGTGGGAGAAGTTGGGACGAACAAGAGTCCCCGTAATGCATAATAAGCATGCATTTCCGGAATTGAACCTGTGTTAATTTTTCTACGCATCTCATTACTTTTTCCTAAGTACTTTGAATTCAGCCCTTCTTCAAAATTTCCATTAAAAACTTGTATTTTAAATACCATTTGAATATATACGTGAATAGGAAACCTTTTTTTTTTTTTTTTTTTTTTTTTTTTAATATTTCATTAATTATTAATAGGACTCTACAACGTTATGAATAGGGGGGGAAATGTATTGGCGTAAGAAAACATCTTATATGCTGTTTGTTTGCTGTTAACATGATTAGATATTACAGTTTATTTAATAAGAACGCATAATTATCACATATTCAACTCCAGAATAAGGCTTCGTATCCCAAATACTTAATAACATGGAATAATTCCCCCTGCGTCATCCGGGGCTTATTAGGATCGACCTGTCGGGAGAGGGATCCAAATGAGTGATTAACCCAAACCACGACCTCATCCAAGACAACATGAATACGTGTTTAATAGGAAACACGTCATTCACTCACACATCCATACTAAACATGGCGAATATGATAGTGATTGATTATGGTGGCCATATGATATTCTGGGAAACATTTGGGCCTTAAAGTTTTCTGACATTTGTCTTACAATAGAGAGAAAAAAAAACGATAATGAGGCAGTAACGCTACCCTGTGACCACAGCGGTGGAGTTGGCGAATGTCTCAGAGCCTAAAATATTCATGATAATTACCATAACTAAAAATTATAGTTTAAAATTTCTCAAATATAAAAATTTAAAAATTGTAAGATCAGATCTTTTTTATGAAATGCATTGTTGTCTTAAACTATTGTTATATTCTGTATTCGAAATACGTGTTGTTGGAAATGAACCACAATATTTACAGAGTAGGAGATACAATGCAGAGACAAACACCAATTCTTGTAGCTCCATATAACTTGATGTGAAGTGATTGTAGAGAGCAATCGACACGAGCTGTAAATTACACTGGGTAAGAATGAAAATATTCCTCTGCTTATTTTAATTGTTTCTGACTCAGCTTTTTTTTTTTTTTTTTTTTTCAAATGTGTGATTATTTTTCTCCAAATGTCGACGATCCGATTGTAATCACGCTTTTTGTTTTCCTTACTTTTTAAATTTCAAGTATATGATTAGTTAATATTATTTTTCTCCAAATGTTAACGGTTTGATCGCATCCATGTATCCATGTTTCCTTTGTTTATGGAACAGCCGAGCAACTGGCCAACACTACATCGAAGAAGTGTGGCTTTCAAGAAACTAACTTGTTCCAGGAGAAAATAATGTTTTACACGAACCTCTTATTGATGTGAAGAAGATCTTACTACCACCTCTCCACATTAAATTGGGACTAGAAAAACAGTATATTAAAGCTTTGGTTGAACTGTCAGATGCTTTGCATCATATTCGCTCTATGTTCCCGCGTTTGTCTGATGCAAAAGTATTTGCTGGAGTTTTTCACAGGACCACAAATAAGACAGATGCTGGAGTCCGCAGAATTAGAACAAAAGATGACACCAGTTGAAAAAATGCATGACAAGCATTTCGTAATATTGTGCATGGCTTCCTTGGAAACCAGAAGAGTCCCAATTACCAAGAGTTGATTGAAAACTTTCTGAGTACATATCGCACATTAGGTTGCAGAATGTCAACTAAATTACATTACCTGCACTCACATTTTGATTTCTTTAGACCAAATTTGAGCGATGTGAGTGAAGAACAAGGAGAACGAATCCATCAGGATCTCAGAAACATGGAATCAAGATATCAGGGTAGGTAGGATATAAACATGATGGGCGACTACGTTTGGAGTTTGGTGAGGGAGAGTCCACAACAACACAAAAGGAAAGGGCCAAGTCAGTGATGTTGAAACAAAATCCCATTTCATATTATCAGATATAATACCAACATAAGCTGGCATTTATTCCATCTATATTTATGGGTACATTTTTTGTGTTAATTCCCCACATTTTCAAATATATTAATTTGCCATAGAACTATTGATGAAATTGTGTGAAACTAACATTTTGAACTCAGGGTGCCTGAATTATATAAGAACCATGAAAAAACCGAGAGGAACAGAAATATGCCTAAAATTTGTTGCCCAGTTTTATATATACCCAGCAGTTCTGAGGGCAAAAGTTGGAACTTCATATTGACACGAGTCTAGATTTCGTCATATTAAACATTAATTTCCTCTAAATCAGCAGTTTGGATGCATATTTATATCAGATGAGGTACACAGGCATGGGAAGAACTCTATGTAACATTATTTATTGAGTTTTTATCTTTCAGAAATTTAAGCGAATTCATCAGGAATTTGGGTATTGAGGTATTCCCAATGAAGATTTTTTTTGCAAAATATCTACCCTACATAGCAGACACCGAAAATTATCATGACAATAATAGATACACACACACACACACACGTATATATATATATATATATATATATTACATGTGTTATAGATTTTTGCGGATGTAAGTACGATTAAGAAAAAAAATCTTATTATTTTCCGCATCATGGATTCAAGGTTGACCTCTGAATCCGACGTTTCGACATGAAAACCCAAAATACTATTCTTAATCATATATAGGTATATATAGCCTATATATATATATATATATATATGTGTGTGTGTGTGTGTGTGTGTGTGTGTGTGTGTGTGTGTGTGTGGTGTGTGTGTGTGCGTGCATGCCTGTTAACTCGCTAGAGGTCGCAGTGTTTATTTTTTACGGAACGAAAGAAGGCATATTACAATCAATAAAAAATAAGCTTGAATTCCATATCCAGCAAAATCGGATTTTTAAGATCGTAAAATAAAAATCGGTAGCGACCCCAATTTTGTTTCTCTCACAAAAAATCTCGGTAAACACCATTAAAACATCCTAGACACGATTTGATCGGCCGTCGAAAGCTAATTTCTTCTTTGTTGCTAGTTTCGTAGGTAGGTAGCCTATAGATAAAGTATTCCCACTACAGGCCTCAGAAGTCCCTTGGGGTAGTAGGAGGTTAAGGCTCCCACATTTTCTGGACAATCGGCACTTGATGTCAGCCGGGTTTTCAGCCCTGCGTGACGGCCGCCTTTACCCACAGAACAAGCGTCTTGTATTTATTTCCGTTAGAGGCTGAGTCGACCCGAGGGCCATTGTACCGCCAGAAGGTTTAGGTCAGTTTAAAAATCCTGACCCCACTGGGACTTGAACCCTCGACCTTCCGGCTTGTAGCGCAGTGCCTTAACCACTACGCTACGGCGTGCATTTAGATATGCAGACAAATTTAGCAAATACTGAATACTTTGCTCATATTTGCCTCGACCTATATTCTCTCTGACATACTGGTGTGTGTCAGGGGCTCGAATAATTGGAACTCATTCTCTTTGACATACTCGTGTGTGTGTTAGGAGCTCTCATTATTGGATCTCAGGGCTACCCATCAGTAAGTCGATAAAATTCCGTTTCTACAGGCGTGTCAAAATAATAACTTACACTTATGCATGATTTGTTTTTACTGTAGTCCGACATATTTAAATAAACTAGTATATGAAATTGATTTTCGGCTATTTAATGATTAACGACGCCATTATTTAACCAGCTAAGGTCACCTATGTCGTAATTCAAACCTGGACTTTAAAGGGCCGAAAAAAAATATTCAAAGCTCTCATTTGTCAGACTTTAGGTACTTCTAGGCACCGTAAATCAACAGAAAGTAATATTAGAATTAGGATGCTTGGATAGCGATGTGCTAACGAATAGAGTTAGAGGTCCCAGGGTTCAAATCCCGGTAGGCGTTAATTTCTCTTTTCATGCAATATTTGGCTTTCGTTGTTTAAATGTCAAAATTTAATTCTAACATCGATATATATATATATATTCCTGTATTTCTAAATTTCAAGATGATGATCAAATATAACTTGGCCTTTGAACACCCAAATTAGAGTAAATAACCCAATTAAAAAAATAGTAATTTAGGTATTAAATTGTCTCCATTTTAAGATACATATTTATTTGAACTGATTTAATTCTTCAAACAATTATGGTAGGACATATTGAAGAGTAATGTATATCAAAGTCGCAAATATGTCGATTATGCAGATACTGGAGTAAAAAAATAGCGGTATATCGATTCCATACACTCTTGCACGCAGTGTGATATGTTACAACAGCTGCCATCTTCAATGAACTCACGGTACTTCTTACACTGTGATCTCTCTGCCATCTAGAGACGGTATTTCTAAATCTTTGTTCATAAAGATTATCTGACTTTATTATTATTATTATTATTATTATTATTATTATTATTATTATTATTATTATTATCATTATCATTATCATTATTATTATTATTATTATTATCATTATCATTATTATTATTATTATTATTATTATTATTATTATTATTATTATTATTATTATTATTATTATTGTCATGGACATTGAAGCAAAAACACAGAAATATATTATTAGTCACAGAAATGGATTTTTAAAAAGATCGGCAAGAATATCAAAATTAGATAAAATAAAAAATAATACAATAAGGGAAATAATTAATGTTGAAAAGGATATTGCAGAAGAGATTGAAGATATCCAACTAAGATGGTATGGACATATAATGAGAAGAAGGGGCACAGAAACAAAGAAGTATTGAAGTGGATATCCCCTGTAAAAGGGAAAAGTGGTGGACCAAAGCCAACGTGGATAAAGGAAATTCAAGACAACATGAAGAAGAGAAATATGATGAAGCAGACCCGCAAGATCGGGAAGTGTGGGAAAAAAATGTATATAATGGTTGAAGAAACCTGTGTAAATAACAGAAACAATCCTGAAATAAAAATTATTATTATTATTATTATTATTATTATTATTATTATTATTATTAATCTGCATCGTAGTTTAACTTTACTCCTTATAAGTAAGATTTACATGCCACATGCGCCCGGGCCTTACATGGCATGACCTGTCAGTAGAGGGATTTTAAACTTTGTATCACACATATACTTTTGAACACAAAATAATGTGGTGGGCCTCCCCGAGTGAGTGATCAGCTCAATCGAGGACCCCTTCCAAGACGGTACAATATTAAGGCGACACAAACCATTCCCTCACACATTCACACTAAACATGGCGAATGTGATAATTGTGATCACCTAGGCTATGATGTTCGGGGACTTTTGCGCCTTAATATTTTCTGATATTTGCCTTACACGTGAGGAAAAACACCCAAAAGATATAATCCAGGAAATTTGTCTCGATTGAGAATCGAACCCAGGCCCGCTGCGTACGAGGGAGCGACGCTACTCTGGGACTACAGCTATGGACAATAATAATAATAATAATAATAATAATAATAATAATAATAATAATAATAATAATAATAATAATAATAATAATCTTCTTCCTTCCAAGTATTAGGCCAAGGCCTGTTACGATCCTATAGAAAATTTTCCCTCCATCGTTTCATAGGACGGCCCAGTGATCTTCGTCCTCTTGGTATATAATTATAAACAGCTTTGGGGATCCGATTTGAACTCATTCTTTCAAGATGGTGTTTCCAATTTAGTTGGTACTGTTTAATATATTCCAAAATTGGCGTAGTCTTCAATTCTTTTAAGATATCGGTGTTCCTTTTCCGATCCCATCTGGTGTAACCCGCTGTTCTGCGCATGAATCTCATTTCACAAGCCGTCATTCTGCTTTCATGTTGTTTTCTTAGTGTCCATGCTTCACTACCATAGGTCAACACTGGTCTAGCCAAAGTGTTATATAAACGTAATCTGGTGTTTTTTTTGTACAAGGGATGGTTTCATAACTTGATTAATAATTCCTAAACTATTATTATAACTAGTAACTTTTTCAGGGATATCCTTTTCATCCAATAATAATAATAATAATATTAATAATAATAATAATAATAATAATAATAATAATAATAATAATAATAATAATAATAATAATATCTTACTGGCACTATCAGACTCATAGGTTGGTGGATGTGCGGACATAAGCTCTCCAATCTCCCTTTTCTGAGCTAATATTTTCCAATCATCACCGTGTAATCTACTTCCCTAAAAATACATGGTTAAAGTTATTCTCCCACTCCATTCTTTGTCTACCTACAGGGCGCTTTTCCTCAGATTTTCCTACAAGGAGTTTCCATGCCTGTCTTTCATTCCCCATTCGTGTCACATATCGTGCCAATCACAATCTACAAAACTAAACTATTCTTATTAAGTCTCGTTTTCCCAAAATGTTTACTGTTATGTAGTATTACCCATTCGCTTATCTGTTCATCTTTTTTTGGCCCAAAAACTTTCTAAGAAATTTATTTTCAAAAACTAGACTCTATTCTTCTCTCTTATATCGAATGTCCATTCTTCGAATAACACGTTTATATATTTTCAGTACTGCAAAATTTATATAAACTTTCCTCTCCAGAAATTATATAATATTTGTTTTAATTTTTTCTATAATTTCCGACAAGAATATTAATAAGCTGTTAGTTTATGCTGATGATGTAGTACTATTGGCCGAGAGCGAGGAGACGCTAAAGGACAACACACACACACACACTATTGAGTAACACTAAGAAATTAGGACTGGAAGTAAATATCAATAAAACTACATATATGGTCACACATAGAAATACATTATGATGAAAATGGAGAGCTAATAATAATAATAATAATAATAATAATAATAATAATAATAATAATAAGAATATAAATATGATACATTATACGGGAAACACCAATTAATATATATATCTTACACTGGATAATAATGAAGTCGAGTTTAGAGCAAATATAAATTTAGATTTCTTATAAAAGATGCCAATGTCCGGCAGCCCCTTATTTCTTGTGGTAGGGAATTCCAGTTGCGAGAAGTGGAGATGGTATATGACATGGAGTGATGTGATGTCCTATGTTGCGGTATATTAAGTAAGAGACTATGTTGTGATCTTGTGTTTAAGTTATGGTTTGAGGATAGGGGAATGAGGGAAAATTTTGAGGAAATGGTTGAATTGAAATACTTAGGAACAATAATCACAAATAGGAATGAGATACAAAAATAAATTAAAAATAGGCTCAATTCTGAAAATGCGTACTATTATGCATTACAGAGACTTTTGATGTCCCAACTCCTTTCAAAAACGTTAAACTGAAAATATATAAAACTATTATTCTACCAGTTATATTTTATGGATGCGAAACATGTAGTCCTATAAGGGAGGAAAGGAGATTACAACTATTGGAGAATAAATTTCTTAGCAAAATTTTTGGACCAATGAGAGTTGAACAGGCAGGTGAATGGAGAAGACTGCATAACAATGAACTACATGGTCTTTATCGGAAGCTAGATATAATAAGAACGGTCAAGTCTCGTAGACTGCAATGGGCAGGATATGTGGCACGTTTGGGAAATGAAATACGTCGATGGAATCTTCTTGTAGGAAAACCAGAGGGAAAACGCCCAGTTGGTAGACAAAGAATGAGGTGGGATAATAACATTAACTATGATTTGAGGGAAGTAGATTATACAGGGAATGATTGGAAAGCATTAGCTCAGAATAGGGATGTAAGGAGAGATTATATCCGCGCGGCCATGAACCTACGGTTTCGATAGTGCCAGTGAGCATGTAAGTAAGTATTACTATTATTAATATTATTATTTTTTTTTAATATTATTATTCAGATTCTTTAATGGGGCGGTTATGATTTTTCGGGATGGAATGAGCTAGCCTCATAAGGTATAAGAAAATCGTAAGTTGCGAATTATTAGTCGGGAATGCCCCCTAGCACTAAGTGGTTTCCAGATACATCCAAGCATCGTTTTCTAGAAGGATCGATCTGTCGGTGTTTCGATTCGAAGATATCAAGATAGGGCATTCGACCCTCGCATATAGAAGAGATACAACTCAGTCGGCTGTTGGTGGTGTTCTGGAAGTTGGTCAAGTAAAATATGTGAAGCTAGGTCTGCTGAACAAGAAATAAGTGCGACTGCAGTTTCAAAGAAATTAACTTCATTGATTCTGCAAAAAAATATCACGTAATTTGATCGAACAATCATATTTGAATGGGATTTTCACTATAATTTGGATAATATATTTGGGGGAATTAAAGTATAGACCTATAATATATACCGTAAGTTTGATTTTCAATACAACACAATGGGCCAGAAAGATAGTCGGGCAGTTATATCGGAATTTGTATCTATGGAGCGAGGCGCAAATAATGTTAATAACATAATATAATTAGGGGGACGATATTTTTAGAACTAATTTTGTAATCAGAATTTTCGAAGTTCTATTTGAAGATTTAGCAGTTTGTAGCGTTTATATATTTGAATCTTTAATTACGTTATTCTACGCGACCATGCCTCGTGTGAATATTCGATCGGTTAATAATTGACTGTTAGCGTTATGTTGGCCAATGTTATAAATCATGTTCCCGCTAGAGCCAATTGTCAACATGTTTTTTTCGTAAGAAAGTGAAAAAGTAAAGAATCGATTTAAAGTAGCATTGTCTACTGCAAATCCTCCTCAGACTCATTGGACTAAGTCAATTCCAATATATGGAATAGTGGAATCTAACCCAGGAGTCCACCTACATTAGGGGGAACATTTGGGCGTGAAAATGCGCGATTTTGTACAATAGATTAGTTTAGAGTTCACTTGTTTGTTAGCGGGTTTTTTGATGGGTTGGCTGCACTCTCTGAGTAATGACTAATGCATATTCTCCTTTTTCTTCTTCTTCTTCTTCTTCTTCTTCTTCATCTTCACTTCCTGGTTCGGGCATTAATTGCCTGTTCCGTCTTCACTAATAGATCTAAGACCATCTCTTCGAAGGACGTCCGACATCTCTTCTTCCTCCCAGCATATTTTACATTATAAATATGCTACTTTTAGCATACTTTGAGCTGAATTTCTCAGTTGATTTCAAGACATTTCTAACATCTTTTGAAAAAAAATCAACATATGTATTTTTCTCAGATAATTATTTAGATTCTGCATGAAAAATAGTGTTTTTCCGTATTTTAATTGAAATTATGTAGTTGGCATGGTGGCACAGAATCCCCTTTAATGTTACAACATAGTGAGGAAAACCATACAAATTATTAAGATTTAATTATATTGACTGCTATTGATTTTTGAAATTATTTGAAAGTGAAATGACATTTGTAAAGGATTGAGAGCTAAATATTCATACATTAAATTATGAATTTATTTTTAATTAATGCAGCCGAGGAAAAATGCACACACTACTGAGTAACATTAAGAAATTGGGACTGGAAATAAATATCAATAAAACTAAATATATGGTCACACATAAAAATACACTATGAATGGAAATGGACAGCTAATGACAAATGAGGTAAATTTTGAGGAAGTGGCTGAATTCAAATACCTGAGAACAATAATCACAAACAGGAATGAGATGCACAAGGAAATTAAACATAGGCTCAATTCTGGAAATGCATGTTATTATGCATTACAGAGACTCTTGACTTCCCAACTCCTTTCAAAAAACGTTAAACTGAAAATATATAAAACTCTTATTCTATCAGTTATATTTATATGGATGCGAAACATGGATTCTTACTTTAAGGGAGGAAAGGAGATTACGAGTATTTGAGAATAAATTTCTTAGGAACATTTTTGGACCAAAGAGAGGAGATGAACAGACAGGTGAATGGAGAAGACTGCATAACAGTGAATTACATGGTCTTTATAGGAAGCCAGATATAATGAGAACAGTTCAGTCTCGTAGACTGCGATGGGCAGGACATGTGGCACGAATGGGGAATGAAAGACGTGCATGGAAGCTCCTTGTAGGAAAACCAGGGGGAAAACGCTCAGTTGGTAGACCAAGAATGAGGTAGGAGAATAACATTAACTACGATTTGAGGAAAGTAGATTATACAGGGGATGATTGGAAAACATTGGATGAGGATAGGTATGTATGGAGAGCTTATGTCCACGCGGCCATGAACCTACGGGTTCGATAGTGCCAGTGAGTTAGTTTAGCCAATGAAAGATAATAAATTGAATAAATTGATACAGGGTAAAGCATAACACAGTAAAAGTTAAATTTATATTGCTACTAATTCGAATAATAAAAATAAAATACACAACATTATCTTAAGTGATGAAAGATCAGTAAACACTGTTGAATGAAGTAATATAACTTATACTACATGCACTGTTAACTGGCGGGTTGGGTCGTTATTTATTTACCGTCTTATAGACTAAGGCTACGGCGCGGTTTTACGAGCCCGAATATCTTTAGACGAGGATCCTCCGCTTAAAGCACCTCCCGCTGGACTTTTCCCTTGCATTCTTCAATCCTTAATCAACCACCGACCCTGGTCGTGTTTGAATCCACGACTTTCGAGACAGAGTCTACTGAAGTCGATATCAAGTACCACAGCAAAACAATTTACACTAAGAAAATAGAAAAGGATAAGTTTAAAGGCGGATGAGTGTTTAACATTTGAGATGCAGTACGTTTTTATTAAGTCTTCATCTTTATATATCAAAATGAGTGTGGGTTTGTCTGTTTGCTTGTTTGTCTCTCTGTCCTTTATGGACACAAAATTACTTGACCGATTTGAATGGAGTTTACATCATGATTTAGAGAGCTTCTCTGTAACAATTAACGTATATAATACAGAGTCGATACTAGTAAAATTCATGGTGATTTTCCGTTGAGGTATTAGTTCACAGTAATATAATGTAGGGTTAAAAACTATATTATAGTTTTTAACCGTACATTATATTACGATAATACAGAGTTCCCACAAATGCACTTTCGGGTTTCGAAAACATGTAACTTGCGTTTAAATAAACTTGCAAACATGAAACTAGGACTAATGGAAAAAGAAACTCAAAAAGTGTTGGTTATATTACCACAATTGGCAGTATTACAGTTGGCAACAATGACGTATAATTACATACAACATTGTGTATTGTTGAAAGCGAGAAAATGGCTGGTATAGAGGGTAGGCGAGCGTTCTGTTTTCTCGATTATCATGTTCATCAATCTGTAATTGTTGTTCAACGACATTTTCGAAAAAAGATTTGGTGAAGATCCATCCAGTGGTCCTTCAATTCGTAAATGGTACTCTGATTTTACGACAAGAGGGTGCATCTGTAGGAGGAAATCTTCTGGACGTCCGGCTGTAAGTGAGGTAACTGTTGACCGGATTTGTGAATCTTTTACACGTAGTTCTAAAAAAATTAACCATTGCAGCTAGTAGGGAGTTGCAGATCCCTAATCCACCGTATGGAAAGTTCTGCGAAAACGTTTGAAATTTCATCCATACCGATTGCAGATGCTGCAGTTCTTAAAGGAAGAAGATAAAATGCTGTGTCGTACTTTATGCGGAGAATATGCAGACTCTCATGGAAGCTGATGGGTTTTTCGAATCTATAGTCTTTAGTGACGAGTGCACCTTCCATCTTCCAGGTGAAGTGAACAAGCATAACGTTAGAATCTGGGGGTCGGAAAATCCCAATATCTACGTGCAGCATTTCCGCGACTCTCCTAAAGTGAACGTATTCTGCGCTTTAAGCCTGCAGAAAGTGTATGGCCGTTCTTTGTAGATACGTTACAACAATGGCTCCTGGCTCAGCTGGAACAGGAAATGCCCACGTGATCTTTCAACAGGACGGCGAACCCCCCCCCCCCCATTATCATAATGAAGTCAGATTGGAGCTCTACACAAGGCTACCGAACCGATGGATTGTCCGTGGTGGTAATGACGATGAATAACTTCTTCCATGCCCTCCGCTTTCGCCAGACCTCACACCCCTTCACTTCTTTTTGTGGGGTTATGTCAAAGATTTTGTGTACAAGCTACCTCTTCCACAGACCGTCGTTGATCTGAGAAGGCGCATCACAACAGCCATCGAAACAGTTGACCATGATATGCTACAACGTTCCTGGGCGGAAATGGATTACAGGCTCGATGCGTGCCGTGTTACCAACGGAGCCAACATTGAACATCTGTAAGGTGTAAACAAAACGTTTTGAGTTTCTCTTTCCATTAGTACTAGTTTCATGGTTTAGGTTTATTTAAACGCTAGTTACACGTGTTCGAAACCAAAAAGAACATTTGTGGGAACCCTGTGTATTACGATCTACAGGGCCGAAAAAAAAAAGTGCATCGGTGCAATAAAAAATTGCTTTTCGTAAATACAAAAAAAAATGGCTTACGCTCCATGAACAATAACAAATACGTCAAATATATGTACACAAAATGGAATATTTATAAAAAAAAGTCTACAGAATTTTCCACGACAGCATATGTCTACATTTTACGGATAACTTAAAATAATAATTTTGTCTTTCAGCTCACTGATACCAGGAACATCGAGGTAAGTAAATTCCGGGCAACGCCAGGTAATCAGAACGGGGTATCTCAAAATTATTACTATATAAATTAATACCGGTAATATTTTTTTTTCAATTAAATATAAAAAACAAATTTCTTGTATTTGGGCGTAGCAACGCCTGCCGGGTATTAGTTAGTGATGTATAATAAGCCCGATATTGCTGCCACCTATCCTTAATATTTAGAAATAAACACGAAGGAAAGTTATTATTAGTCTCTGGATTGGAGCGAGTAGCATATGTATATTCATGGTATCAAATGGAGATCTAGTAGGTAACTAATGTATTACGTGGATGTGAAGGGTCGATTAAATTTTGCTCAGAGGCTGTAATTTAATCTTAAGTTTCTTTTATGACAAAAAATATTCCCAAACGATATACACGTCTTGACGATTTTCCTTGGATTTTTTGATCCTAAAAAAATTCATTTATCTCGACCCGGTTTGAACTGTCGGTCTTCGATCGGAGAGGAAAGTAACTTAGCCTCTACACCACGTAGACCGACGCTGTTGTTTAACATCATGATAAAACCAACCATAATGATATTGAGTCGTTTGTAATGAGAGAAAAACAAAACGCTCATTATCATATAGGATACAAAGGGACTCTACTGAATGTTTTAATAAGAGAGACAGCTTTGTGAAATATATAAGCAGTACCACAGAAAATATTTTTTTATAAATATTAATCTTTATATTTTTATACTTTGTTTTAAGATGACTGTATTAATGTTTTAGTCGGTAATAATTGTTATTATTTTAGTATTATTATTATATTTATTATACTAAACAAGCAAGTGCTATTAAGAACAGAATAAATAAAGGTAGAGCAATAACAGCAATGATAAATGGAGTTTTATGGAACAGACATATAACCAGGAAAAATAAATTACAAATATATAATTCAATAGTGAGAAGTACTGTCACATATGGAGCTGAAGTTTGGAAATTCAAAAAAACTTAGAACAAAAACGTATGTCGATGGAAATGGATTTCTTGGGGAGAGCAGCAAGATGTTCAAAATTAGACAAAATAAGAAATACTGTCATAAGAAAAAAAATGAATATTGGTTATTCAATAGTAGATTATATACAGTATAAGCAATTAAATTGGTATGGGCACGTACGACGAATGCAAGAAGAAAGATTACCCAGGAAAACATTGGAATGGTGCCCACCTGGAAGAAGGAGGAGAGGAAGACCTCGAAACTCGTGGATGCAGGAAATAAGAAATGGAATGAGAGCAAGGGGACAGGAGGACATGGATTGGATGGAGAGAGACAAGTGAGAGAAGAAAAATAAAACTTTAGGCACAGAAAGATGTGTAAACATTAAAATTCTGTATCCATCCATCCATAGTAATTCTGCCCGAAGGCAGGTCCTTCACTACAATCATAGCATTTTCATGCTAAGCTTGCAGCTTTACTAGGGAATTGTACGTGTGGTAGCTTCCCGTTGCTTTCCACACCGGTGAAGGATGATGATGATGACAATGATGATGATAATGATAAGGATGATGATGGTGATGGCCATATGATTTCGCGGACCGTTTGGGCCTTAAAGTTTTCCTGACATTTGTCTTACAGGTGAGGAAAAACCCCGATAAAAACCTCACCCAGAAAAACTGCCCCGACCGGGGATCGAACCCGCGCCCGCTGCGTGACAAGGTAGCACGCTACCTCGAGACCACAGCGGTGGACAATTCTGTATATAAATAAAATATTTATTATGATAACTACAATTATTACCAATTTTCATGGCGCCGTGGAAGCTAGCACCATATTTAATTACGCTCCTGAACACCACTTAAATGCAATACATAATAATAAAATGATATATTAAAATATTTAGCAACGGAATATATTATCTTTAACTCGTTTTACTCGTACATATCGAAAATAAGTGGAAATATTTCCTGTCATGACACTTTGGTTACAACAGTTATTCTCAACACTTTTAAAATTCACAGTTATTCACAGTTTAAAATAACACAGTTATTCTATGAACCACAGATAACCACAGTACTAATCAGCGATAATCACATTAATAACCTGCGATAACCACATTTCAACCAGCTATAAACATACGGCTCTGTCGATAACACAGCAGCTCCGTCGATAATAACTGTTATATGTCCGAATTTAACCGCGTAAATCACAAACAATTGTACACATTTAACCGCGAAAAAAATGAATTAGTTAATTAATAAAAATAAATCAATAAATAAAAAAGGGTGTTTCATAGGATTCACCCTAGGTAGAGTAACTAAATATGAATTAGGTTATGTTAGCTTTTAGGTTCGTTACTTTTAAAATGTGTTTAAATATTTAAAATAAATTATAGCTTCTATGGAAATTAAAAATGGCCGACGGTTACAACGTAAAAACGTATTTATCCTCGCAAATTTCACATTATTTTATGGTCAGATTTGCTAAATGTTATTTATTAAACGTAGCGAAGCGAAATTAATGCTAATTATAAAGAAAATATACTAATTTAGAAAAAGTGTAAATATGACTGACGGGTCGAAAATGGTCAGATTTGTTGAACATAAATTTTCAAACTTAGTGAAGTGGAATTAGTAGCCTCAGAGAAATATACCAAAAGGTGTATGAACCTTAACCTCTGGAGATATTTACCCCCAAAAGAGGGTGGATACCTACCATTTTAAGAAAGTCCTGGATATTCTATAGCCACGCGTTTACTAATTAGTAGGCCTATGCCCTGTCGCATATGTAAAATAATCTAAAATAGAGATGTATACAAACTGTTATTTTAACCAATAGAAATTTTATAATGTTATAATAAGCCATAAGGAATATTTGAGCCGAATACACAATTTCCGTACAAAATGATTATAAAAGGGCCATGAAATTTGATTGAAACACAGAAAGGAGCCAGTTGCTCCCATACGATTATAGAAGGGACAGTTGCTCATACTTCGAGAACACAGAGGAGCCAGTTGCTCCTAGAATAAGAAGTTACAGCAATGTTAGAGAAGCTATCATTCCAAAGTGATTTTATTTGTATCTGAACTTGTGATCCAACGCAAATAAAAAAATACTTAAAGTAAAAAGGAAATTGTGAATCGCAACAGTAAGACATACGAGTAAATTAAGAAGATCGGCAAGAATAGGTAAGTGTATTGTGTTGTCTGTGAGTGATAAATTAATTCTTAGTTAATTTGGCAACAAATTTCTACGGATCACCTAAATTCCTTACACTCACAATTCCTGATACTCACGCCGGCGGAATCCCAGAAATAATCTAAAATACGCCCTGAAGAAACATTCGTGCCTACCAAAGACACAAACTCCTCGTTTAAATTTTACCCATGTTTGCTGCAATACAGAAGAAAATATTTCAGGCTAGAACAAACATAATTCGATATGTAAATAGGGATATGATTACAAATTCCAGGAGTATTTTAAATAGAAGGGAAAGTTACTTTAATCAGCTACTAAATATACATACAGAACAGGACATTGAGGAGGATAATATACAGACAGCAGAAATGCTAGTCGCAGAACCAAGTTCATTAAAGGTTGAAATGACAATAGAAAAATTGAAGATGTATAAAGCACAAGGTTCAGATGGGAACCCAGTAGAACTGATAAAATCAGCGGGAGAAAAAATTAGGGATAAGTTCCGATTGGTTACCTAATATGATTTGTGGCGAAAAGAGGCTCTTCTTCCAGATGAATGGACAGAATCGTACCAATAGGTTAGAAGACAGCAGATAAAACTGATTGCAACAACTATACTGGCATCTCATTACTTTCTACTTCGTACAAAATACTAAGAAATATATTAGTAAGCAGACTTACTCCTTATATTGGTGACATCCTAGGAGATCATCAATGTGGATTTAGAAGAAACACGTCTACAGCAGATCAGATTTTTAGTACGTGGAAGATTTTAGAAAATAATTGGGAATATAATGGTACTGTACATCAACTATACGTAGACTGAAAAAAGGCATACAAATCAATTAAGAGGGAGAAGTTATATAGGCCTAGTATGCTGCAGGAGTTCGGAATTCCTAAAGTTAGTTATACTTTACACGAATGTGTCTAAATGGCACAGAGAGTAGGGTTCGTGTAGGAAAACAGTTTTCAGATACTTTTGAAATCCACAATGGGCTGATGCAAGGAGATGCATTATCTCCTCTACTATTTAATTTTGTACAAGAGTATGCCATCAAATCTTTAGAGGATGAAGAAGGCTTACAACTCAATGGTATTAATATACAGTTAGTTTATGCTGATGATGTAGTACTATTGGGCAATAGCGAGAAGTTGCTAAAGGCCAACACGTACACATTATTGAATAATACTAAGAAAATGGGACTGGAAGTAATTATCAATAACACTAAATATATAGTCACACATAGAAATGCGTTTTATAATGGAAATTGACAGCTAATAACAAATGAGGGAAATTTTGAGGAAGTGGTTGAATTCAAATAGCTAGGAACAATAATCACAAATAGGAATGAGATGCACAAAGAAATTAAACATGGGCTCGATTCTGGAAATGCGTGCTATTATGCATTACAGAGACTCTTGAATCCCCAACTCCTTTCAAAAATGTTAAGTTGGAAATACACAAAACTATTATTATACCAGTAATATTTTATGAATGCGAAACATGTACTTTTACTTTAAGGGAGGAAAGGTGATTGCGAGTATTTGAGAATAAAGTTCTTAGAAAAAAAAATTGAAGCAAAGAGAGATGAACAGACTGATGAATAGAGGAGACTACAAACAGTGAACTTCATGGTCTTTATATGAAGCCTGATATAATAAGAATAGTTAAGTCTCGTAGAGTGCGACATGTGGCACGAATGGGGAATGAAAGACCTGCATGGAAGCTTCTTGTAGCAAAACCAGAGGGAAAATGACCAGGTGGTAGATCAAGAATTGAGCAGGGATTTGAGGGAAGTGGATTATACAGGGAATGATTGAAAACATTTGCTGAGGATAGCGATGTATGGTGAGCTTATGTCCGCTTGTCCATGTACCAGCGGATTTGATAGTGCCAGTGAGTTAGTTAGTTGTGCGATGACTTTGTTAACGATGTAAACTTTAATAATAATTATTATTATTATCACTTATGTCCACCGCTGTGGTCTTGAGGTAGCGTGCTGCCTTATCACGCAGCGGGCCCGGGTTCGATTGCAAGTCGGCACAGGCTCATGTGTGAGGTTTTTTCGGGGTTTTTCTTCACCTGTAAGACAAATGTCAGGAATCGTAGGGCCTAACGGTTCCCGAAAATCAACCGGCCATCGTCATCTTCCTTTACATTATCAACATCATCCTTCACCGATGTGGAAAGCAACGGGAAGTTACCACACCTATAATTATTCCCTAGTAAAACTGCAAAGCGTCGCATGAAAATTCAATGATTGCAGTGAAAGACCTGCACTCGGGCAGAATTAATATGGATGGGTGAATGATTATCGCTTATAATAAACACAATTAATATCATAATTGTTATTATCCTTACTGTTGTTATAATAATAATAGTTATTATTACTATTACTATTATTATTCACAATGGAAACTCGGATTATTATTATTATTATTATTATGATTATTATTATTATTATTATTTTTGATGCTTTTATTGGGACAATTTGAATTTTGTGTGATGGTAACGAGCCTCGCCTCATAAGTCATAAGATATAAGGAAATCATAAGTTGCGAGTTATTTATTCGGGAAGGCACGCTGATGCTGGAGCTTTCCTAGGATACATCTAAGCATAGATTTCTAGAAGGATCGGTCTATCGTTTTTCGATTCGAGAATGCCAGTATATGTCTATCTGTATCCGATAGTTCTACTCTGGAAATATAAAAGATATACAACTCGTTCGACTGTTAGTTGTGTCTGATACTTGAATAAGCAATGTGTGTGAGATAGGTCTGCTGAAAAGAAATAAGTGCAACTACAGTTTGGAAGAAATTAAGTTCAGTGATATTGTGAAAACGCCAAGGAAATTGTATGAATAAAAACTCATATGTGAATGGGGTTTTCAATGTAATTTGGAGTCATTTTTTTCACGTTATACTTTTTTTTATTAAAGCTCATTGGTGCCAAGAATATTGGGATAACTGGATTCCCGAGCAACGCAATGTGATCAGCACTGGGTATCTAAAAGTAATTACGATATAACTTTATAATAATATTTCATTTTATTTATTCAACTAAACATAAGAAACTAATTTCATTTATTGAGATGCAGCAGTGCACTTCTGGGGTTAGCTAGTGTTATATGTAATAAGCCCTATGTAGCGGCCACCTAATCTTAGTATTTATAAATTAACACGAAGAACAGTTATGACTAGTCTCTATATTGGAACGAGTGGCATATGAATAGTTCATGATCTCAAAGTAGTCTTGTAGCAACTAATATATTACTTCGATATGGAAGGTATATTAAATTTTGCTCAGATGCTGTAATTTAATCGTAAGTCCTTTTATGAAAAAAAAAATCCCAAACGATACCCAAGTCTTAACGTTTCCCCTTTGAGGACAGGTATCATTGATATTTTTATCCTACAAAAATTAGATCTCGACCCGGTTTGAACAGTCGACATTCGAATGTAAAAAAACTAACTTAACCCCTACACCACGAAGGCCGACGCTGTAGTTTAACATCATGATAAAATCAACCATAATGATATTGGGTTGTTTGTACTGTGAGAAAACAATTAAAACGCTCATTATCATATAGGATACAAAGGGATCCTGCTGAATGGTTTAATAAGAGAGACAGCTTTGTGATATATATGCATTACCACAGAAACAACATTTTTATAAATATTATTCTTCATATTTTTTTATGCAGTGTGTTAGGATGAGATTATTAATGTTTCAGCCGATAATTATTATTATTAGTTGTAGTATTATTGTAATTATAATTATTATCATAACCACAATTATTACCAATTTTATGGCACCATGGAAGCTAGAACTTTATTTAATTACCCTCCTAAACACCACTTAAATGCAATAAATAATAATAAAATGATATATCAAATATTTAGCAACGGAATATATCATCTTCAACTCGTTTTACTCGTAAATATGAAATAATAATCATAATAATAATAATAATAATAATAATAATAATAATAATATTAATAATAAAATGATATATCAAAATATTAGCAACGGAAATATCATCTTCAACTCGTTTTACTCGTAAATATGGAATATAAATAATAATAATAATAATAATATATAATAATAATAAAATAAATATCAAATATTTTTACTTACTTACTTACTCACTGGCACTACCAAACCCGTAGGTTCATGGCCGTGCGGACATAAGCTCTCCATACATCCCTATCCTGACCTAATGCTTTCAATCATTCCCTGTATAATCTAACTTCCCTCAAATCATAGTTAATGTTGTTCTCCCACTTAATTCTTGGTCTACCAACTGGGCGTTTTTCCCTCTGGCTTTCCTACAAGAAACATCCTTGCACGTCTTTCATTCCCCATAAGTGCAACATGTCGGCCCATCGCAGTCCTACGAGACTTAACTCTTCTTATTATATCTGGCTTCCTATAAAGACCATGTAGTTCATTGTTAAGTAGTATTCTCCATTCACTTATTTAGCAACGGAATATATCATCTTCAACTCGTTTTACTCGTAAATATGAACTAGTAATATTAATAATAATAGTAATATAATAATAATATAATAATAATAATATAATAATAATAATAATGATAATAAATAAAATAATATCAAATATTAGCAACGGAATATATCATATTCAACTCGTTTTTAATCGTAATATGAAATAATAATATACTAATAATAATAATAATAATAAAATAATAAAATAATATAATAATATAATAAGATATATCAAATATTTAGCAACGGGAATATATCATCTTCAACTCGTTTTACTCGTAAATATGAAATTAATAAATAATAATAATATAATAATAATAATAATAATAATAATAATAATAAAATGATATATCAATATTTAGCAACGGAATATATCATCTTCACTCGTTTTACTCGTAAATATGAAATAATAATAATCATAATACTAATAATAATAATAATAATAATAATAATAATAATAATAATAATAAAATGATACATCAAATATTTAGCAACGGAATATATCATCTTCAACTCGTTTTACTCGAAATATGGAAATAATAATAATAATAATAATAATAATAAAAATTATATTATCAATATTTAGCAACGGAATATATCATCTTCCAACTCGTTTTACTCGTAAATATGAAATAATAATAATAAATAATAATAATAAAATAATAATAATAATAATAATAATAATAATAATAATAATAATAATAATAAAATGATACATTCAAATATTAGCAACGGAAATATATCATCTTCAAACTCGTTTTACTCGTAAATATAGAAATAATAATAATATATATAATAATAATATTAATAATATAAAATGATATATTCAAATATTTTAGCAACGGAAATATCATCTTCAATCGTTTTACTCGTAAATATGAACTAAGTAATATTAATAATAATAGTAATATATAATAATAATAATAATAAATAATAATAATAATAATAATAATGATAATAATAATAAATAATAAAATGATATATCAAATATTTAGCAACGGAATATCAATCTTCAACTCGTTTTAATCGTAAATGAAAAATAATAAAATAAAAATCATAATAATAATAATAATAATAATAATAATAACTAAAAGTGATATATCAAAATATTAGCAACGGAAATATATCATCTTCAACTCGTTTTACTCGTAATATGAAATAATATAATAAAATAATAATAATAATAATAATAATGAATAATAATATAATAAAATGATATTCAAATATTTAGCAACGAATATATCATCTTCACCCCGTTTTACTCGTAAATATGAAATAATATAATAATAATACTAATAATATAATAATAATAAAATGATACATCAATATTTAGCAACGGAATATATCATCTTCAAACTCGTTTTACTCGTAAATATGAAATAAATAATAATAATAATAATAATAATAATAATAATAAAATATATATCAAATATTTAGCAACGGAAATAATCATCTTCAACTCGTTTTACTCGTAAATATGAAACATAAATAATAATAATAAAATAAAATAATAATAATAAATAATAATAATAAGAATAATAATAATAATATAATAATAAAATGATACATCAAATATTTAGCAACGGAATATATCTCATCTTCAACTCGTTTTACTCGTAAATATGAAATAATAATAATAATAAAATAATAATAATAATAATAATAATAAATGATCTATCAAATCTTTGGCAACGGATATATCACTTCAACTCGTTTTACTCGTAAATCGGAACTAATAATATAATATATCACTGATAAAATATAATCAAATATTTAGCAAGGAAAATATATCATCTAAACTCGTTTTACTCGGTAAATATGAAAAGAATAATAATATAATAATATAATAATAATAATAATATAATAATAAAAGATATTATCAAATAGTTAGCAACGGAATATATCATCTTCAACTCGTTTTACTCGTAAATATGAAATAATAATAATAATAATAATAATAATTATATAGTCAAATATTTTACAACGGAAATATATCCCATCTTCAACTCGTTTTACTCGTAAAGATGAATATATATAATAATAATAATAATAATAATAAAATAATATAATAATAATGATAATAAAAAATGAGATATCAAATATTTAGCAACGGAATATAATCATCTTCAACTCGTGTTACTCGTAAATATGAAAATAATAATAATAAAATAATAATAATAATAATGACATAATAAATAATAATAAAAAATGATATATCAAATATTTAGCAACGGAATATATTCATCATCAACTCGTTTTACTCGTAACACGAAATAAGGATAATAATAATAATAATAATAATAAAATAAATAAAAATAGTTAAATGAGATATCAAATATTAAGCAAACGGAATATATATCTTAACTCGGTTTACACGCAAATATGAAATAAAATAATAAATAATAATAAGAATAATAATAATAATACATTAAAATGATATATCAATATTTCGCAACGGAATATAGCACCTTCAACTCGTTTTACTCGTAAATATGAAAATAATAATAATAATCATAATAATAATAAATAATATCTTATCTATCTTCGGGTTTTTACAAGCTGCTGCCGTCTTCCCGTGCCAAACCTCCAAACCTACGTTCTTGGCATCTTCGATGCTTCAGCCCTCTAGCTTGCATTACTGTCTTCATGTTTTCCTTCCATGTTAAACCTTGGTCTTCCTCTTTCCTCTTTCTGTTAGATGCCATTCATATAGTTGCTTCGGCCCCGCTCATCTTCCATTCTTAAACATGTCCTAACCACTTTATTCCTTTTCCTCAATTCTTCAATTATTTCTTATGAGTCATTTGGT